>JAUZNJ010111872.1:0-20021 GCA_034780135.1 Jordanella pulchra | reverse complement strand
CATCCATACATCATCCATCCATCCATCCATCCATCATCCATCCATCCATCCATCCATCATCCATCCATCCATCCATCCATCCTCCATCCATCCATCCATCCATCATCCATCCTCCATCCATCCATCCATCCATCCATCCATCCATCCATCCATCCAAGCTCCTTTCAGCTGCTTGATCTCCTTCTTTCAGTCCCTTCTTGTGTCTCAGGAACTTTTCTTCTCACTGAGATGTGAAACAACAAAAGAAACTCAAAGATTGTCAAACTAACTGAAACATCAAACAAAGATTTTCAAGGTTCTTTATTTGCCATTTGTGCTTTATCAGCAGTCAGGGTCGTTTAGAGTCACAGCTTTAAGATTAAGATATAAAATATAAAAAAAGACTAGACAAGCAAAAAAATCACTAGAAATACAATATATAAGAATTAAAACGAAATTAAAATACAATACTAGTGCAATAAATATCAAATAAATGGACTGGTTCAGGGAAGTCAGATATTGCACATGTCATTAAGGTGAGGTAGTGTCTGGTTGCTTCACAGTTTCCAGAGGTTTTGATCACACACTAGTCTGACTGTTTAAAACTTCTGCCACTTTTTCTCCATTAGAAAAACAGTAAGACCAGATCATGACGCTGCCACCGCCATGTTTCACTGTAGGTACGTAGGTCATCAGGTCACTTCGGTTTAACACTGAAGCAACAGGATGCTGACAGACTTCAAGCAGATCCAGTTTTTCTGCTGCTTTGGATCCATGTGGCTCCGCTGCAGGTCACCGGTTTGATCCCAGCCTGAAGCAGAAACAGGGGAGCAGGAAGAGTAGGAGATAGGCTGCAGAAAGCAAACTCTGAATATGGGGTCCTGCAGGACTGTTGAAATTCCTGATGTGTGCACTGGAAGGACATGCATGGAAACTGTGGAAAACAGGTCTGAGCAGGAAGCAGCGGATCTCTGGGTTCTTGAACCTGACCTGCAGCTCAGTGGTGGTTTGGACTGTTGGAGCCACAGTGAAAGTGAAGCGACAGGGATGCATTATTTTTAAAAACAGTGAAAACACTGATGTGTGCGTTAGCTTCAGATTATGGTGTTCAAGCAGCAGACGCTCCTGGACCTAAAGGGAAACCGAGCTGGACTGGGCTTACCTGGTTGCTGCTTCGGATCTGTTTCCTGAGGATATTTAGGTTTTTGTTTTATCACATGTTTCATAGTTTCAGTGATTTGTTTTCATTTAGGAAATGAATAAGTTCATGGACAGTGAAACATGCAGAAATGGAAATATTTAGATGCTTGTTTTTAATTCTCTCACTTCTTAACATTGTGGGATTTTAAAAAAATAAAACATAAAGTTTTCTTAAACATCTGCTGACCAGAGGTCTGTTTACCATCTCCGTCAGTGTCTGTGAAACCAGGCATTTTTGCACAGGTTAGCTCCTTACAGACGGACCCTAAATGTGCAGGACTTCAGTCTGAGTATCAGAACTAAACCCAGACCTGCAGTAAATCAAAGCATTAAAACTCTGAGATCTGCAGGACAGAGAGGCTACCTCAGCAGTTATCTGACGTGTTCATGAAAGAGGATTTTTTTTTCTTTTTTTGTGCATTCCTGACATATTTCTTTTTTACGTTTGTCCTCGTTTCAAACATTTCATCACAGAACTCTGATGGATCTGCTTCTGTGATCCGGGCTGAATTACAGTGATAACAACTAAACACAAATATAAAACATCTCCCCCCCTCTCCTCAGAGCAACAAACAAAAAGGAAAATATCTTCTCCTCTTATTTACATTTGAATATTATCTCCCTTTTCAATAACAGGACCCCCCCATCCAACTGAGGCGATATTATCTCATCCTTGTTTTCCACTTTATCTCAGAGATAAAACTCGTTTTGTTTGCCTATATTTTTACCACAGTTTTAAAAAACATAAACTTATATGTTAGAACCTGGTGATCTATTTAGTTGAAGAGGATTTTTTTCTCTCTGTAAACTTTGACCTGGATAATTGGGAACCATTAGGCTTCTTCATCTGATGCTGCTGAGCAAAAGTAGATGTCTTCTTTACATCATATTAAACTGAAATTTAATAAAATTGAATAAATTACCAATTCTGAGAGGTTAGAAGAAAAAAAAAACAATGATAGAAATATTCTTTAGGCCACCTTTGATATGAGTCCACTGCAGCAGATTACAATGAAACAAACCATTAGTTTCATTTAAAACGAAAAAAACAACAACTTTGAAGTCTGATTATTTCAACTTTGCTGTTAACAGTTTTTTTAAGTACCTCTCAAGAGTCATTTATCATTAATTCAATCATTTCTACACCACCCCCAAAGATATGACCTTATTGGTGGCGCACCCACCACCATATTGTAATATGGAGCTAAAATTAAAACAATAAAAAGAGATGTTTTTATAAATGTATTTAAATCATATTTTAGCAGCTTAATTTATCGCAATAGTTCATCTACAGAAATGGGGTAATTTTTAATGATCAAAGGGGTGTCCAGCAGAAAAGGTTTGAGAACCACTCATTTTAAAAAATTTTAAGCCTTTCAAATTCACCGGTTAGATTAGCTACTACTTGGTGTTAACTCTACACCAGAATCAGTGTGCGCTGCCGCACATCATGCCTCCCTGATTAGAGAGGGTGAGCTTTTCTTTACAGTTCTGCCGCAGCGTGGTTAAGGTAGCTGCTTCCTGGAGGGGCCTTCTGACATCAATGTTCCTCAACTGCTCATGGTGAAGAATTGGCTGCTACTCAGACACAATAATTCACATGGAATTAGACATGCCTTAGAACACAAATAAAAACTTTAAATTGGCCTGATTTCTGCTGGATATAAACCCTTACACACAGGTGTGCCTTTGGGTATCTGGTCTCCTGTTTTAGTCCTGAGATCTTGGGGGTGGGTCTGGGGCCTCTCACACCTGCTATTACACATAGTCTCCTGCTATAAAGCTTTATAAAACTTATATACACAAGCACACTCATGCATTTACACCCCAGGTGTTCGGATCTAGGTGTTTACAGATGCATAGCTGTGCTACAACTATATATAGCTCAGAATAACACTGTGTAATCTTCATAGGTTTTGCTTTTGATTTCTGTATACATGCATTCTCTGCATGTACATGGGATACTCCCTCTTTTGTTGTGGCTGCTGTTTGTTTTTTCCTTTCTTCTCTCTAGTTTCTAGCAGGTGTGGAAGCAGATCTTTAGGAGTTGTTCTGTGTTTTCTGTTTTGCATTTTTTTTCTCTCTCTCTCCCATTAATCTTAGTAAACTAAAAGGCCCTTAATTATGCATTAATAATCAATCTTGGGGCTGATTTCTGACTGCCTGGTTTTAAAGGTTTGACCTGTCCAAACTTACTAGAGTATTTTTTAACTAGTAAAATATATGAAGAGTAATTAAAACGTCTTCTTCCAGGATTCCTGCCATTAAAGGTTTAGATTAAAAAGCAAAGGTAATGCAACACTGTGTGAGCGAGAGGCCTTTGACTCTACGAACAAAAATAAGGACCGTAAGTAAGACATCTTCAGCGTTTTTATAACTTAAATTAGCTTCACTGAATGTTCCAAATGTGGCAAGGTGCACCACAGAGGGCAGGGTTCGATCCCCAGACTCCCGGGTGAAAGTCACACCCGCTGACCAGTCATCCAAAGGGATCTCTCCTTGGCCAAGTAGCCAAGGCGAGTGTACCGATCTATCCTACAGCCCATTTAAAACTAGGTCGTCCTTTAGACAACAATCCCAAACACAGCAACTAATTTACAGCAGGATTGCTGAAAAAGACAGAATCCAATGGTCCAGTCAAAGTCCAGTCATCAGCCTGCAGGTCAGAGCAGAAACCGCTTAACTGCAGGTTTTGGGAAGAATCTCGGTCCAGACAAAGTTTGGGTGTTAATTTATGTTGTTTTGTAAAAGTCTGACCCCTTTGCAGCTCTGTGGTCTGATTGACTCTTTCTTAATTTGCTTCCTTTTTTTTCCAGCATGATTTGTCAGAACTTCTGTAAACATCCATCCCTTTCGCCCAATCTAAATCTGTTTGGAGCGGCTCATATTTCCTGAATCCAGCAGCAGGGAGCCTGAAAAATATGAGTTTTAGTTTCCTTGTTTGTCTGTGTTTATATAAATGTCTATCTTAGGATGAGAGGTGCCAAAAAAAGAGACTTGGCCTGTAATCAAGCAGCCGCTGATTTCCAGAGTGTTTACTCTCTGAGCTTCTGTATCGCTCCATCACCTCTGACTCTGGGCTCCTGCGGCTGCATGTGCTGCTCTGATAGTGTCGCTCTGCCCCACTGCTGAATAATACGCTCTCTTCCTCGAAGCTTTGCCACTATCTGTGTGAAACTAAACAAGATTGTGTGCACCTGCAGCCCGGATCACAAAACTGTTCCCAAACAAAATGCAAACTGTCAACAGTGAGCGACTGAGAGCGAAACCAACCCAAACACAGAGGGAGATTATCAAAGTCAAAAATGAACTTCAGCCTATTCTGATGTGTCACTCAGAAAGGCAGCGCGGACACTTATTACATAACAGGCAAGAACTTTTCCTGTCTGAAAATAAAATTTTTATGTGCTCTTATCTCTTGACAAGGTAAATGGAGCCGATGTCACGCCGATAAAAACGCGCCCATCAAGTCCAGCAGATGTCAGGAATGCACACCAGTCCTTTTTATGGCAGCTGTTTTATTCCCATTGATTTCTGTAAATCTCAGCATTTAGCTGCTGTCTTTTGAATCTAAAGTAAGCTTTTAAATCTGGTCCTGGACTTCAGCCACAGAACAGCTTATCTTGGAGCAGGATCAAAACATTTCCTCAGTTATATCAGAATGATGAATTAAAAGGAGTGAAAGATGCTTCACTGTCACTTTAAACAGTCCTTCATTATCCTCGCATTTCATTTAGACTTCATGTTAGCTTCTGCTAACGGTGTTAGCTCTAGCTAGTTTGGTTAACAGTGGAGTATAAGCCGATCATGTGTTTACTTTCCAACAGATATCTCATGTATATCAGCTCACTTTAGGCAGCGACTCACTGTTGCATTGTTTAAATTAAACTAGGCAAACACAACACGATAAAAACTGCTGTGCTAATGTTAGCCTTCCTGTGTTTACTCTGTAGGTTTTACTCCGCATTGTCTAGTTTGGTATTTGTGTTGTTTACATTATGTCTTGAGGATTTTGTTTGCTGCTGTGCGCAAAGTTTCCAAATCAGGGGGCGATAAAGAAATGAACTGAATTAAAAGACGTAGCATTTTTTGGTTTTAGCAGCCATTCCTGGGATCTCGTGAAGCTCATGCATTGCTGCTCCCTCCATTTCTTATTCTTCGTTATAGTTTGAAGTCATGATTTTGTTTAAATTAAGACTTTTGTCCCATTTCTGTCATTTTTATCATCGAAGTGAAGAGAGAGAAATATCAGCTTCAAAAACGGTGCCAAAGAAAATCAGCAGCTCATCAGGGATCTGTCTTTGCTCCACAAAGACGCATCAGAAATAGCTCTGCTCTTTTCTACCTTTTCCTCGTCTTCTGTGATCATAATTTTGTCGGCTTCCATTGTTCAACAGCTTATAAAAGCAAAGTAAAATGTTCTGAGTTGGTTTACTGAACTGTTTTAGTTGAACTAAAATCTAAATGTAGTACAGCTAATAAAAAAACTGTGATTTCTGATAACTTTAAAACTTTAAGGTAGCTGATTGCCTCAAAACCTTTGAGATCTGAGAAATGATTCAGGTTTCCTGTAGGTTATGGATGCAGGGCTCCTGTTGGTGCGGGGCCTTAAGATGTGGGGCCCCTCATCCTGACAGCGATTCAGTACCGATCGGGTGGAGTCTGGCAGAAAAGGCCACGTTTGTGTGAGCTGAAAGAAATCTGGGATAATTGGTTATTATCTGTGAACAAACTGAGCTTAGATCAAAGCTGAAATGTGTTGGATTGTTACTATGGTAACACAACAAATAGGAAGATTATTCTTTTTACTTTTTACAAAGTAAATTTGAGAAATCCTTTTAATCAATATTTTAAACATGTTTAAATTCTTTTAATTAATCTCTGTTGAAAACGTTAACTTAAAATCCGTTGTTCTTTGATGTTCAATAAGCAAATAAAAACCTTTTAGATCTTTGGTCTCTAGTAGATTAAGGCTTTTATTGGACGACCCTGAAGGTTTGAAAGGACCCTCCTACAGGCTGCAGGGCGCCGCCGTTTTTACAGCCCAAACTGGAAGTTGTTCCATTTTGAAATTCATTTATTTCAAAACTTCAGGCGATTCAAAGTTATAATTTAAGATATTTTTTTCCAGAAATGGCACCTGGCTGCCATTTCTGTCAAATGCTTAAAATAGAAAAAATAATCAAACATTTAATCCTAATAACCAATAGGACAGCTTCCGGTGTGCACCTCTGCTACTGGTTATAAAAATGGCGGCACGCTGCCCGCATGGTTCGGTTCGTGGAGCCTAAGCTGCGGTTCAGGTTCGCTTCTGTGTACTTTCCCTCACTTTCAGTCTAAAACTGTTTGTTCTATTTATAAAAGCAGGTTTTTATTGTCATTTTATTGTTAAATTATACTTACAGTCGCCATCAGGCCGGCCATCATTTGAGGTGATCTTTTGCTCAACCGCTGTTGTTCATTTAAATCGTTTTTTTCCTTCTTTGCCTCGTATTAAATATTAAATTTGTGTGCATAAAACATTCAGAGAAAGGAGAACAGATTACATGTGTGAGTTTTAAATACATTTACTTACATGACGCTTTATTAGCCTTTATTAGCCTGTTTGGCAGAGTTCTGACTTCATACTGAAATGGGCCGTTTATGTAAACTGGTTTAAGGTTGTTGGTTCTGGAAGGTCATTCTTAGTCCTAAACCCGTTTGGATCTTTCTTTGGGACCATCATCCCGTTGAACCATCAAACAGGTTCAGATTTAAACTGCCTAGCTGCAGAATTGATTTGTTTTTTAGTTTTTTTTTAGTCCCGCAGGCTGTAAAACAAACCTAGCATGATGACACCACCGCCATGCTTTAGAGTTCCTGGGTCTGGACTCCAAGCAGACGTCTTGTCGCTGTGAGCTGCAGATCTCATCCTTAGCTGCTGTGGGCTGAAGTGTGTGAACCCTGATTAGACCGGTCCGCTCCCATCACTGGGAGACCACCACAAGGGTCAATAACCGCCACGCCCACCTTTATGAGGGCTATTAGGGACCCCATTCAGGCCCCGATGACCCTTGAGGTCGTTTGACCTCAACCTTCTGAGGGAAGGGTGAAAACGCAACAGCTCTACTAGTCTGTGATCTAATGGCCAGTTCAGTGGGGCTTTCACAATAAAACACGGCATGAATTCCCTCCTTTTGTTGACCTGGAGGCAGCTGTAGGGTCCTGCAGGTTTTCTTCCCCAAATCAAAACCTGAAGTATGTGAATAATTCTGATAAAGATCTTTTATTTTGATAATTTCCAAGCAGGTGCCTGAAAAAGCTGAGCCTCATCATCCAGCTGTGCCAGCTGCGCCCTCACAGCTGGCTGGGTCTGCAGATGATGACCTCCAATCACCGGATTATCTGTGGCTCTTTGACATGACCGAAGATCTAAGCAAAAATAAAAAGGAAGAAGAAGAGCTTCTTATCACCCAAACGGTTTCTGTTTGGGCCTCGAATCAAAGGGAGATGCTCACTGAGCGTGTTTCTGTGCTGTAATAAAGTTCAGCATGAAAGGAGCACATGCTCCGTTATCACTGTCACTTTCTGCACCACAACATGGCTCCTCTGGATAAGAATCCAAAATAAACTCACTTCTTGTCAAGTGTAGACGCTGACCGGCCTGTTCCATAATAATCGGGTTGTTTCCATTGATGTCGTGTAAACACTGAGCATCTATTTCCAGAAGGATATCAGTGCACAAATAAACAATGGCAGAGAGCGACACCACGTTTGTGCGTCCACATTTGGATCCATGAAATCAGGCGTTTCAGTTAACTCCACGACACCTCAGCTTGAAGCTGCTTCTACAAACATTTGTTATTAGAAATAAACATTATTATTACAGCGCCTGGAAACTGGGTCTGCCTTTCTGATTCAGAACTGGACAGGTTTAAATCCTACTGAAGGACAGAGACTGTTTGGTGTCAGTAAGGAACTTTACATCACTTTGCATCTAATGTGCCGTTCTCCATGGCTCCATCTTAGGGTCCCTTCTATTCAGTCTCGCCATGCTCCCTCCAGCTCAGATCTTAACAAACAACATCAGTTACCATAGCAATGCAGACGACCCCCAGTCATCCATCCTCATGTCACCTGGTCACTATGAACTCATCCAGCTTTAGCTTAACGAAGAGAAGAAACCAACCATGAATGAACTAAATGTTCTTCATCTGAATCAGAACTAAACTGAAGTCATAGTTTCTGGACCAGAGTTAGAGCGTTTAAAGTTAGCATCCAGCTAGAAAGCAGAAACCAGGCTGTAAATCTGGGTGCAGTGATGAACTTGGAGCTGAACCTTCAGAGGCTCATAAAGACGGGAACAAAGTGGACCTTCTATCACCTGAAGAACATCTCCAGGATTAAAGAACCGATGATGATAAACTACTTCTTGCTTCGTTCATCTTTAGCAGAACTGATCCCTGCAGCGGTTCTTCACAGGGGGATCTGACAGCTGATCCAGAACGCTGCTGCCTGCGTCCTCACTAGAACTAAAAAAGTGGAGAACATCAGCCCAGTTCCTTCCACTGGATCCCAGGATCTTAGAGAACAGACTTTAAAATCCTTCTGTTGGTCAAGAAATCACTGAATGGCTGAGCTCCAGAATCCATTATAGACTGGTTGGCAGGGGATCAACAGCCAGACCCTTCAGGTCAACTGGATCAGAACCAGAACCAAACATGGAGAAGCAGCTTTTAGTTCTTATGCTCCACTAATCTAGAAGAAACTCCCAGAAATGGGAAAAGTGAAGGAACCTCTAAGTTGGTTGAAATCCAGATTTACAACGTATTTGTCTTGAGCGGCCTTTGAGTGAGCTAGCTAAACAATAATAGACACGTTTTCAGTCCAACTTTCTTTTTTTTAATCAATTATTTCAACTTTTTTATATTACTATATTATCATATAATCATCTTTAATTTAATCGATATTTTTATTGTTTTATTCTCTAATTTTTTGTTGCCTTTACGACATTGTAACGTTATTTTCTTTTTCTTCGCGTAAACAGCACTTTAATTGCCATGCAACTGAAATATGATTTAGAAATAAACCTGCTTTGCCTGGATGAGTGTGTCGCCCTGAGGAGCTTTATAACATCAACAGACTGCTGGAAACAGCAGCTAGTCAGCTTTGTGTTTCTGCAGAGTCCAGAACAGCGTGTTCCTCTGGACTTAAAGTGTTCTTCAGTTTGGTTCCAGAATAATGTGAAGGAGGCAGAGAAAGTTCTAAAGTAAACGAAACAAAACAAATAGGAGATTAATTTGAAAGGAAACCAGTTTTCAATACATCTACGCACTGGAAATTGTTTTTCCAGGGTTTCAAACCCAGAGGAAAATAATTCACAAACTATATAAAGCTGTTGAAACCCTGAGATTTGATTCCTTACATCACAACAACAAAACAACACTTTCCCAAATTATAGGGAAAGTATTTTAAACGTAAACAGAAAAGATTTTTCTTCTTGATGTCTTTTAAAAGACCAGATTTCCAATTATGACACATATTCTGTACTCTTTAGGTTTTTTCCAAAAATAGTAACAAAAGCTAAGCTAGCATCAACACGCACTAATTAGCGCTGCTACATAATTAGCGATTTGAAAATTCCTGTCCAGCCTCACCCAGAGGTACTGAAGTTCATCCAGCCTGTTTATCTGGTCATAAATAGCAGCTTTGCAGCTGTTTCTCTTGGTATTTCTAAGCAGACGCTCTGTATTTAATAAATAACCCAACCAGCTTTAAAGGAAAATAGTGGAGTTTTTGAAGAAAGGTCGCCCCCTCTGGTGACAAGCTGAAATGACACCAATGTTGTTCACCCTATATGGGAGAAGAGGAAGAGCATCTCAGTGTGCTGCTGCCACTGCACAGGTCTTTTGTTCAGAGCTGTAATGTTATCTAATGTGAAAGTTTTACATTTAACTTTTGAGAATCTTACGTTTTTATTAAAAACAGGACAAACTACAGGCGGCCAGTTAAAACCTGCTAACTGGCCTGTAATCTTTTTTTTTTTTTTCTTAAGCTTTTTACGGCACTAGTGGCTTGTTTTTCTGGCAGTAGGCTGACAGGAAAGGGGGGATGCGAGGGGGGGGAGACATGTGGGAAAGGACAACAAGCTGGATTTGAACCTGGGTCGCCTGTTCAAATCCAGCTTGTGGTCCTGGACTAAGGCCTCCATACATGGGTTGTGCGCACTAACCACTGGGCCACCTGCAGGCCCCGGCCTGAGTTGAATAGAAAAAGTTCTGGTTCTGTTTGTCCTGCTCTGTAGCCTCGTGTTCAGACTGAATGTCTGCATAATGACCTCCAACACTGCGGGGAGTTCACCGCTCTGCATTTCAGATCCAGAGGTCACCGTCCATTAGGCTCTGAGTAGAACCAAAATGGTCTCAATTTTAGTGCAAATTTGTGCAAAACTGTTGTTTGTGCTGCTTTCGTTTTTAAGAATGTATTTTAATTTCAGCTGATGATGTCACCATCCAACCAGACATCAGGGCTGCACTTATTTCAGAATATAAACTTATAGCATAACATAACCTGTAATTCCTGTGCATGAATATAACGAGTGTGTTTCCCTCATTTAATGCAATGATTGTTTCACAGAATTTTTTTGTTCATCAGCCTCCAAGGTCCTTTAATTTGGACCTGCCATTAACCCTGGCATCCCCATAGAATTTCCTGTCAAGGTCTCACTGATGGGACTTCACAATAAAAGCACAGGTGAAATGTAACATTAAGAACTGCTGCTAAATTGTTCTCTATGCACAACTTTTGTTGACACTCAGGATCAGAGCAAGGAAGAAGATATAAGAAGAAACAAGAACAAGACGAATCCTGACAATATCACAGGACAAGAAGTGTAGGTGGTGGAGGAGTATAAATACCTTGGACAACTAACTAAACCCAACTGTGAAGCCGACTACAAGAAGGGACAGAGCGGACTGTACTTCCTAAGGAAGCTTAGGTCCTTCGGTGTTTGCAGACAAATCTTCTAGCAGAGTTAGGTTGTGGAGAGTGTAAATCTCTTCCTCCATCACCTGCTGGGGTGACAGCATCAGAGCAAAGGACTTAAAAAATCTCAGCAAGCTAAAGAAGAAGGTCGGCTCTGTTCTAGGAACTCCTCTAGAACCTCTGGAGATCATTTCATAAAGGAGAATTATTCATAAAGAGAAAAAGATTATGGACAACAGCGAGCATCCTCTTCATCAGACTGTTAAACAACAACAGAGTGTCTTCAGTCAGAGGCTTCAGAAGATCCAATGCAGGACAGACCTCTACAGAAGATCAATTGAATTCAAAAATACGTTATTTATCGCAAAGGGAAATGATTCCTTCCTGTCTACAGCTATTAACACCTACAACAACTGGTTAAAGAAAAAAAATGAGTTACCACAACATTCAAGTTTCCTTTGGGATTAATAAAGTAAATCTGAATTAAAATGAATAAAGTTCCTCCTGTTTGAGCCCAGCTGTAGGATCCACCAGCTGAGGCTCAACCAGCAGCCGGTGGAACAAATGGACGGATTGTAAAGTTTCTGCTCCGTAAAACCGAAACAATGGGCTAAAACATGCTCTGCAGAGCTGATAGATTCTGCAGAATCAGAGGACGCAGCTGAGCAACGAGCAGTTCCAGGTCATGCAGAACCATTTAATTAATGTTTAAAGACAACAAACAGGGTTTTGGAGACTTTAAGAGATGCAACTGTTTATTAAAATGGTTATAAAGTAGCAAAAATCTTTCGTTAAAACATTAAACTGTTTGGATTTTTATCAACTCCTGGATTTGAATGGTGGCCAGAACCCCCACGAAGCTTTAAATGAACAAAAAAACCACCAAGAGGAAGAGATTTTTCTGGGTCCAAAGAAATCAGTTTGAAGCTAAACCTCTCCCAAACATGGACTGTCATCACATGGTGGGGAACAGGCCTGGATTCTCCGCACAGGAAGAGGGTCCAGTGCATTTCTCAGCATTAAACTATTGTGCTGCATGTTTGTTGGTCACTGAACCTGAAATGAGCACTCTGTCCTGAAAGGCCGGAGGAAGACGAGAGCCAGAGACAAAAGACTGAAAGGAGGGGAGGAATAAAGGGAAGGTTAGAGTGCAGGGAGCCGCAGAGTCAAGAAGGCTCAAAGGACGACTGCAGGAGGTCTGCATGGTCCAACATGGAGACAGTTTAGTTTAACGAGCTCAATTTTGTTCAATTATTCCAGCAGGGAAATTAATATTTTCTGTAAACTGAAATTTGACAAAATTTTTCTAGAAATGAGAATTTGAAAAAAAAAATGTAATCCAGAAATAAAACTTCTTAATAAAAACTGTTGTTCAACACGTTTTAGATTATTGTAATTAGTTTTAATATTCTATTTTTTGTCAAATTGTACTCTATTAAACTTTGTTTCTTCCATTTTTTTAGAGGTTTCATTTCTTAAAATCATATATTTTTTCAAATTTCTCTTTTTCAGTTTGGGTTTTATGAATGACATTCGGTTCAAATTACTTTTTGTAAATAATCTTCAAACGCACTAAACTAATCAAAATGTTGTTGCTAACGTCCAGCAGATCAACAGAAAATTCAATCTGAAAAAGAGAAATTTTAAAAAGTAAAAAATAAAAAAATATGAAAAAAAAATTAATAAATTGAAAGAAACATGAGATAAACAGCAAAGTTACTCTTTATTAAGAAGCTTTTCAAACTTTAATTTCTTGATTGTATTTTTCCATTTATAAAACATGTTCTTTGCATCAATAATGGAACAAATTTACTCTCAAAAAATAATCTTATGAGGTTGAACTTTATCACTACCTTCTGTTTTTGGAAAACATGATGATGTAAAGTACTGACGGTCTTTACAAGAAGAATAAACAAGAAAACCAACAAAAAGTTAAACAACTTCAGCATTTTTAATTTGACAAAGAAGAAAACCTAGTTTTTATTATTTAAAAATCACAAACAGGTGAGTCAGGAAGACGCAGCTTTTGGCCCCAATGCCAGATCAGCTCCTTGAATTTATCCCAGAGGGACACAAGTCTGCATTTATTCGGTTTATTTAACTTAATGTCGTCCTGTTTTTTTTACGGAGAATAAACCTTTGTTTTTAGATCACAACATTTAAATTCAAATCCCGAGATCAAAATGACAACTTTAATACTTGAATCAAATAATCAGGTCCTCAGAAAGAACCCGACTGAAACCTAGGAGGTGATTTGGACGTTTTATTCAGGCGTGTTGAACCAATGAAATATCTAAAAGTTACAGGATATCAGCTCCACAAAGGACTGAATGGGTTTAAAATGAATAATATACAATAAGCTTCTGTCTCCTTGAACCCCAGTCTTCCTCAGCTGATGGCCGCTCACACTCAGGGGCGGAACAAGGAGGTTTAAGTGTTTATAATAACATAAGGTCATGTTTCTTGCATAAATATTCAATTAAAATAATCTATAGACTAGATTACGGCTGTACGGTGGCTGTCCTCCCACAGTCCAAAAACATAAATTCTCCCTAGGTGTGTGTGTGTGCATGGTTGTTTGTCCTGTGTGTCTCTATGTTGCCCTGCGACAGACTGGCGACCTGTCCAGGGTGGACCCCGCCTCTCACCTGAAACACAGCTGGAGATAGGCACCAGCAACACTCCTGACCCCATTAGGGACAAGGGTGTAAAGAAAATGGATGGATGGATGGAGATTAGATTCATTTAGTAAGTGGATATATTAGAGTACACAGATTAAAATGTTAAATAATTAATGATAAATACACTTTTGATCACATCATAACAGCCTAAAATGGCCGCCGGGCATATGGCCTGTTTGCCCAGTGGTCGGTCCAGCTTCGGTCATGTGGTGTTTGTTTGGTCAGATCACAGTGATTGCTGATAATGTGACGTTGCTTATGTAAATATGCATTGGTAAATATTGTCATTAAATCAAAATGATCCCTCTGAACTCCTCCTGTTCATGATGCAGCCACAGAAACCCAGGGATTAAACCACCTCCTTCCTTTCCTTCGAGGACGATGTTCCTGGGTTCTGGACGTTGAGCCCAGAGGACCAATTGATGTGACTCAGAAACTGCTGAAGGTTTTTAGAACATTTCTGGATCAGTTAAAGATCAGCCTCAGGGAAAGTGAGCTCTTTGTTTCTGACTAAATCCCGGTCGTGTTTTAACACCTTTGTGATGTTATCACTGTGACGTCTCACCCTGAGCAGAAAAACAGCTCCAGCACCAGGAAGCCCAGCTCTCGCTGCAACATCAGGAATTAACAAATAAAGGCCTGAGGATGCCGATAGTATCGGATGAAACTGTTATCCTGAAGTTAGTCTCAATCCAAACACACCCTGGAAAAACACTTTAAAATAAACATCAGGGCTGCAGGAATCATTCCATTCGTGCCAATCTGAGCTTCCAATGATCCGACTCTTACTGACACAGAAAATACCTGTAAGTCGCAGCTAATCCAGAACGCTGCACATATTTAATTCCTGCAGCTTTACTCATTCTGGCTCATTTGGTTTCCTGAATAGAAGCTAATGCAGGGTTTGTTCCCAGCAGCTCACCTGCAGAAGGTGTGAAGGGTTGTGGCTCCAACATCACTTTGTTTGTTAGAAACCACCGAGCAGCACAGCTGAGAGGGAACACACAACATTTCCACCGCAGCCCGGTACCGGCTGCTCGTAAAGGCACACGCAGATCTGCAGGTTTCTGCTGCAGGATGGAAAACAGAGGCAACAAATGAGCTTCAGACACAGTTTGACTCGTGTCTTCAGACTCCAAACAAGAACCACGTCATTCCAAAATAAATGAAGGACAAAACAAGTCAATAGCTTCAACATTCTGTGCATTTCAGCATTTTTGGAAGATCTGAACAGAGTTTAGCTCCATTATTAAGGGTTTTGGCTGATCAGCGTTTAAGATAATGATAAAATACCAAGAGTCTGAAGAGAACCTGTCTGACACACGAAGAGGGCTAAAATAATGAATGAGCAGCACATCTCCCCCCAATGTAAAGAGAACCGTGACCCGCACATGGAAAAACACAGAACAGTGCAGAACCTCTACAGACGCGGCTGAACTATGACAAATCACTCCAACATCTTATCAAGGACTCGTCCAGAAAGTCTCCGAAGAACCAGAACACCTAAAGCTCTGCAGCTCTGCTCTCCAGAACCACTGCTAACCTATAGAAACACAAAGGTCCAACTCACACTCAGCAAAACCTTGTTGGTCCCCTGGACTTTTAGGAAAATGTTCTGAGGACTGATGGGAAAAAATAAGCACTTTGTGGAGGGAGTTGTTCTGGTTCCATCTGGAGTAAAACTCAGAATATTTTAGGACCAGAACATCACAGCCAGGCCGGCTCTGCTCAGCTCCAGTAGATCATTCAGTTAAAGGACAAACTAGTTCTCCTCTGATCTGATCTTCTGCACTTTAAAAAAATAAAATAAAATCTATAAAAAAACAGGAAATGTCCTGTTAATTTCCTACCAGGACATTTTCTGTTTTTTTCTGTTAAGAAAATCAGTTTAAAAAAGCCTTATCTTTTTTTTTTTTTTACAGTTTTTTAAATGGCTCTGATAAATAATACGGACGACAGAGCAATAAAAACTAATTATGGAAAATTACTTCAAATAAATACAGCAATAAATATTTTTTTTTTGATGGACCCAGAAGGGCGAGCAGCCAGGAAGGCAGACGGTTCGGTCAGTTAAACATTTATCTTCTGCAGCTCAGTGTTTCATGGCAGGATAGTAAAATTCACCTGTAAATAGTGAAACAAACCGAACCAAACAAAGAAAGAAAACAAAGAACTAATTCTGAGAACCGGTGGAGATAATAATATCAATTAGGTAACAGAAATAACTTGTCTGGATATGAATTTCCTGGAAAAAAACAAAAACCCACAGAGCAGGACCACCAGCATTTTATCACTTAATACGTTATTTTAAATGTGTTTTTAATTATTTAATGGGACATTTATTTATCTAATGGTATTATTGTGAATTACAGTTATTATTTAAATCATGTATTAATATCAAAGATGATAAATTCCTGTAATCTCACAGAGCGATAATTTCAACCATTTCAACATTTAATGGATCACCTACTGTTCTTTAGACTGTTTTACTGTTTTGTGATCATTTTTCTGATGGTTTTCATACCTTCAGTGTCTCAGAGCGATTCATGTTTGCTCTGAGCACAAACAGCAGCAGGTTCATTAAACACGTCTGCAGCATCGGCGTGTTGATCCTGCAGCTTCACTCCGTTTGCATGATCTGTCCTCACCTGCTCAAAGTGTTTGGAGGGAAAAAGTCCGATGGACATTTGTCATTTTTATGCAGGCATATCTTTAAAAACATCGTTATCCACATTCCTCATCTGATGCTGGTTTCACTGGTAGCCCCCCCACCAGTCCCTCCTATGTAACGAGTTGTGGGGAAGCCTCACTGAGCGTGAAATATGCTGGCAAAGCTCTGCTGTTACCTCCAGCATGTAAAACCAGAGCCTTTTAATCCCCCCCGCAACAGGATCCTGGATCAGAGGTGAGCTTAGAGGTCAGAGGTCAGACCCCCAGTGGGCTGATTAAACCAAACTAAACTTCGTGCTGCTGCATGAATCTTTGAAGCTGCAGGTGAACCTGTCGAATGGACCCAGGCGCAGCTTTTAATAAAGCCCTCTGAATCAAGCTGAGGTCCAGACTTTGACTAGGCCACTGTTACACCTTGCTCTGTTCTTTTTGGTCCCTCTGTTGTACCGCTGATCTCATGCATGAAAAATCCTACAGTGTGATTTCCACTGTATGTGAAACCTGATGCTGGTCCAGCTGGGTCACCAACAGAACCGTGAACTTATTTGCAATAATTTATTTGCAAATTATGAAGAAAAATGGGTCTCTGGTCATAAACCATCAAGATGTCTGTTCTTCACAGACCTCTGACGTCTCTTTAGGAAGCTCTTCTGTCTTTCACTCATATGGAGGAATAATTGACAAGACAGGGGATCTGAACGAAGCCATTTTGTACCATGACAGCCTCCGTATTGTTGGAGGGAGAGAAGTGGCAGAGGGAGCGGTTCAGGTCGCTGTAATCTGCAGTCTGACCATTAGATGTTGCAGAGAATTACACACCGAAGCTTTAATTAGTTAATTAATGAAGCCTTTTGTCTATATTGACAATAATGCTCTGATGCCGTGCGTCAGAGGGGTAAATAAAGAAGTAGCCTACTGTGGCTAAGCCAGTTAGCTGCTCTTAGTTTGAAAATAATTTGAAAAAGTCCAAGATCCAGTGTTAAAAAACATGACTTTAAATAGATCTATGAACCAGTAAAGGGGTTAGGGGTCGGTGCGTTGAGCAGAAACCATGAAACAGCAGAAGAGTTTAGTGAAGGAGTGAGTTCTGGACTCATGTGGTGGAACCGCTCTGACCGGAGCTGCTGTGATCAGCTGTGCAGCCGCAGCACAGCCGCCCAGCGGCGCTTCAACATCCAGTGGATCAGAGGGTCAACATGTCGCATCTCTGCTGTGGTCTAAAAAGTCTAAAGTTTTATTAAGCTTCGTCCTTCTAACTTTTCCTACCATGAACTTTGACCTTTAATCGGAGCAGGATCATCAGTCCCTCTGACCTTAGAGGACGCCTGGCGACGTTCCACTGATAAAGAATCTGCCTCTGCAGAACAAAGAACAACAAACTGTAAATAAAATGAATAAATAGAAGCGGCGCAGGAGAAACTGGGACTAAAACGCAGCGGAGGAGGTGGATGAGCCGACCTTTCCTGCTGCACCTTCATCCTCCTCTTCCTCCACTCCATCATCTTGGAGTCTCTCATGCAGACATGCAGGTAAGTCAGAGGGAAACACCTGAGGTCGGGTTCCTCTGGGATCATCAGCTGTACGGCTAACATGCTCACAGGCACCTGCTGAGGATCTTGGGAGAACAATCCTTTTGTTGATGTCGTGGCCTCTCAGTTCTCACATCAGCATTCCTGAGGTGCTGAAAGAAACACAAAAAAACTCCAGAAATTTCTTTGACTAATGCAACAATCCTGAGTCTTTGTTCTGCTCACATTCCTCCGACACATGGAGCTGATCTTCTGACAGCTGAGAGAGAATCAGCCGCATGGTTTGGGTTAAAGAGGGTTTGATCGGGGGACATAAAGACAGACTGAAACTGAAGGATGGTTAGCGGAGCTCAATCTGTGACCATTTTCCTTCACGTTGCTTTTTCACGTAAAAATCCCGATCAATATGTCGACTTTATCGCAGCCGGAATGTGACCAAAACAGATAGTTTTCCTTCCTCTTCACCCCGAGCCTAATTACATGAGCTGAGTATTTCCTCTCCCTCTGAGGGGTTTGGCTTTTCGACACGTCGGATCTGACGTGTTCCGGAGATCCTGCCACATGTCTGAGGCGTCGGGTCGTTGTTTGTTTAGGGTCGGGACGTCTGAGCGAAGCCGAGGAGGTCTGTGCCAGAGAGGCTACACCTGGAAGCACTTCTGGGGGTCAGAGGTCGATGCTATTGAACCTGAGTGACAACGTCTGGGTGTCAACAGAGAGCGCCGAGTGTAATGAGAGAAATGTGAGCGGAAACAAAAGAACCGGTTTCCTTTTGTCCGACTTTCTAGGCTTCACAGATTCTTAAAGTTTCTTCTTCCAGACTTTTTATGTCACAGTTTAAGAAATAATGCAGTTTGATACATTAATAATATGACAAGGTTATACACAAGAGTAATAGTAAGAATAGTATTACTCCTGATATTCATGTCTCTGTTCTTTTTACTTATCTTTTCATTCCTGCGGTTTGTCTCCTTCACTGCAAAAACTGAAACCTTAGAAAGTTTCTCTGAAACTCTGCAGAAAATTCAGATAATTTGCCAAATGAAAAGAAAACGATTCATATTTGAAATGAGAGAAAAAATAATCTAATTATCTTATTTTATGGACAAAAATACTCATCCAGATCTTCTAAGGACAAACACAGAACTGTTGAGAAGCTTTTTGCTTTGCAGCATTTGCCTTAATCTCATCACTGCGTCGACAGAGGAGAGTGAAGTACCTCAAAACTTACTCAAGTAGGAGAAGCACTACTTCACCATTTTGTTTTTTACCCAAATAAAAGCAGAGAGTCCTCATCCAAGAAGTTACTCAAGTACTTTGTGAAAAAGTACCATAAACTCAATTAGTAGGTAATTGCTGTTTTTTAACATCTGATCTAATGTTTAAAATGATTTAATCAACAAAACTAAATGGTTGATATTTAAAAGTAACAAAAAAGATACAAATGATTACAAAATAATAAAAAGATGCAGAAACAAACTTTTTCTGATTTACATTTTCAACATAAACTCAGAAACCTAACAGAGAAAATATAAAGATGTTCCAGCTTTAATATCTACTGTTCTCTGTTTTTTTTTGTCTGATCTCCAAACAGCTCAAGTTATTGGTTGTTGAGAAAAAACAGTACAGGAAAGTACAACTACTTCAAAAAATAATTCTTTTAATAAATGTACTTAAGTAAGAACCACTGAATGGTCGGCAGTAATTAGTAATGGCTAGTAATGAAGTAACTTAATTACTACGATTCTTTTTATTTCTCATTTCATGCTGACAATGCTGAGCGATGACGTCATTATGTTTTAAAATGTTTTCACTTCTGGAGATGCACCAAATATAAAAATCTAGACGATATCAATACCTGACATTAATGTTACCGTGATAGCCGCTAATCAATGTTTAACGATATCATATATCAAAGTTCCATATATATCTGTCTATAAATCCTAATGAAACTAACCCATTGCATAGATTAGAGGCTTGTCTGAAGACATAAAAACCTGGA
>JAUZNJ010111861.1:0-20023 GCA_034780135.1 Jordanella pulchra | reverse complement strand
GATAGATAGATAGATAGATAGATAGATAGATAGATAGATAGATAGATAGATAGATAGATAGATAGATAGATACCAACAGCAAGATGTGGCATGAAAACAAAAACATAAGACCTTCAAATATTAGGACCTATTAGGAAATAAAGTTTTTTTACATGGTGGTATGTTTATATAACATCTTTAATTAATCCATATTCAATATTGCATTGATCCTGTAAATAAAGATTGTTTTTTTAATTCTTCAACTCCTTTTTACAATGAGACCTTGTTATAACAATTTCTGGCTGTATTTTAAAGAAAATCTATTATTTGGAAAAAAATATATTTAAGTAGTCTGATTTTGAGCAAAGCATAAACACCCATTGCAGCTGAAATATGTAACTTTATTAACCTTGAGAATGTGTTTGCATTTCTGTTTAACAATCTACACATGCAAGATGAATAAAAAATTCCACTGCTTTTGGATAAAACTTCCATAAAGTGGGGAAAATTGGGTTTAAAAATGTTGAAAACTGGTTGAATTTGAAAAAAGAAAACACTTAGCTGCTGTTTGATAAGATGCACTGACAATAATTATTTACCAGGAATAATTTATTACTATGCTGTCAAGAGAAGACAAAGGGGATGCTTAGAGGATCTTTAGAAAGAAAAGGAACAACAGATTTTTTTTTTTGATTGCTGATCTTCTTTCAGTTCTGGAAAAGAAAATGTTTAAGCCAATTGGAGATTATTTATTCAAGACTAAACGCAATATTAGAATACAACAGTAATGTTTTGCAGTTTAAAGGTTATATAACCAACAATTCCTAGACAGTTTCTTCCTTGGGAAAATGTAACAAATAAGTAACTGTTTTACATTTATGACTCGATAATATGTTGTGCATTTTTGCTTTTATCTTTTACTGTAGCCTACTATAGGACTTTTAGCTGTTTGGTAAATACAGGCCATGCTCTCCGCCCACATGTGGTTCCCCCTTAGCCACACACTAAGGCTTGGGGAGGTTATAAAAGCCAAATGGGTGAATAAAAAGCAGGAATAATGGCCTCCACAAGACTAGGAATGCAGTTAACAATCAAGCAGCTCCAGAATAGTTTGAAATCAGGCTGCAGCTAATATTGGGGATCATTCAACTTTCTCATAAGCATGGCCACGTTACAAAGGGTTCATGGTTATTTTCAAAAGGAACCGACCCTGGGAAACATGAGAGGCGCTGGCAGGATGTGCTCTGTGCTTATGATTTATGCTTGAGGACAACCCTGGAGGATTTAGGCTGGGCATATCTACAGCTGTGCTGACCTGCCTACCAGTTTAACATTGTTAGAATATCGTGGATCCCTCTATATTCGGGGATTAGAAAAGTCAAATATACAAACACTGTAGCCTCTCCCCCCTTTCTCACATTACTATGAAGGGGGGGCAGACTGAAAGAGACTATTGGCTGCTTTCTACCTGCTTAGCACACCCAAACTCCATCCCTTTCCTCATTTCTAGAGCTTCATGGGTCTTAAGGCTCTGTGCTTTATCTGGGATTTCACATTTCCTCAGCCTACCACTTGACATGGCTCACCCAGCTGCCAGTAATCAAGCAGCAGTGGGCAACAGCACAGGCTGGCCAAGACTTCAGGCAGCACCTTGATTTGAGAATTTCACATCACAGCCACTGGGTCTGGCTAAATTTTAGTACTTATAGGCTACACGTCATATCAAGCCTACAACTGTGAAGGTCGCATCATAAAACAATAGGGCAGAAAAATAATTGATGGGAATGGAGCAAAATAGGTGGCCCCGACAGAAAGTATTCACACCCAGAAAACATTTTCAAACTTGGTCAAGTTACAACAACAAACCGGAATGGATTTTGCTTGGATTTTATGTAATGGGCTATCATAAAGAGGGGGGTCATTTTCATATTATAATACATTATTTTCAAGTTTCTTTCAAACCTAATGTGTATATAGCAACCTTTTTTTTACTTTAATCTGAAATCCAATGGAACAACCTTCATTCAAATGTCATCTTATTGGATAATAGTCCACCTCTATTAAAATTTTTTTAAGCATAAAACAGAAAAGGTATGTGGAACATAAGGAACACAGCAAACAGGTCTGGGAGAAAGTTTTGGAGAAGATTAAAGCAGGGTTAGATTATCAGCTCAGGTTCTAAAAAGCACTGTTAAGTGTATCATGTGGAAATAAATAAATACATAAGTATGGCACAAGCTCAAACCCATCCCAAGATGAGTGCCCATATAAACTGACAGGCTAAAACAGATAAACAGATAAACAACCAAGAAGTTCACTGTAACTATGGAGGGGCTGTGGAGATCTACCGCTCTAGTGGGCCAATCTATTTACAGGGCAACTAGTCATGCACCTTCCAAAACTGTCCGTGTGAAAAATGCTGCAAGAAGCCATTTCTGGCAATAAGATAAGTTTAAAGTTCACCCTAAGCCAATCATAAATAAAATGATTCAGTCTGAAAAATTCTAGATTTAAAGTTAACAGCCAATATAAAAGATGTCTGAGAGAGAACTCTAATACAGCTTTCAACCCTTAACGGGTTTCTTTTTAAATGGTGGTGGAAGCATCAGATTCTCTTATGCCGCAACAGGGAAGCTGGTCAGAACACACACAAGACAACTCTAAAAGAAAAACTAATGGATTAAAAATTGTGAAGACAGGGTTTAGATTTCAGTAATGCCTAAACGTAATGGTTTAGATCAAAACATGTTGATGTGTAAAAATAACCTTGTTAAACACCCAAACCTAGATTCAACTCCTAACCTTTAGCTTATTACAAACCATCTGAGCTTTAGCTATTTTGCAAAGATAAGGAAAATGTTTTGTTCTCTTTTTTGTGCAGAGACGATAGAAACATTCCCCAACAGACCTGCAGCTTTAACAACAGTAAACTAAAATCAACCCAGTAGGGTTGCATACCACACTATTGAGATTTTAATTAGAAAAATGAAAACCGTGTAAAATATTTCTCTTCTATTTCACACACATAAACTCCTTTGTGTTTTTCTATTCAGTCAACCTCCAACATGCACAGACTAGTTGTCCTAAGGATGTGTTTCTGCAACTCAAAATGTATTCTTTCAATACAATTTGGATAACATAAATGATAACTAAAACATCCTGTTTTGTTTTCAAGCACGGCCATGTGCTTGTTTGTATGTGTGTTTGCACCTACAGTGCACGCATTGTATTTGTGTGCGCCCTAATTGAGAGGTAAGCAAAAAAGTTGCCTTTAAAGTTGCCAATAAATATCCTGCCAGTAATGTTAAACACCTGCCCGTAAAGCTCAGAGGAATGCTAAATGAAACCAAGTTGCAGAGCCTGTCTCCTGTCTGGGGTCTAAAGTCAAGGCAGCAGGATTTGTAATGGCTGTAACCAGGATTATGGAGTTCAAGCATTACAGACAGGAAGCGAGAAAAAACATGACACGGTGAGCGCCACTGCTTTTCCTCCCTCTAACGGCCGGCACAATGAGTTGTGTGTTTTCCTTTTACAGTATAGAACCATTCCAGATTATTTCAAGACTTTTCTTTTTTGCAAAGCAGACTCTTGGCTTAAAAAAACACATCAAAAAACATCATGGCAGGATTTTTTTTGTAGCGCTGCCATCACAGCTGAATGATCAAAGCTCCTTCAGGGGCATTGCATAATGCTATCGGACACATGGGTGTTTAACCAAAAAGTGTTGCCAATTTCTTTCAGTGTGAGTCAGATAAAGTAGGACAGGAGAAAACCACAACTCTAAACATGTCCTTATGATCGCCTCACCGCATTTTAAACCCCTCACTGCCTGGACGCAAATAAAGATTTATCAACTAAAGCAGAGTTATGGCAGGAGGATAATTGAAACATATCACAAACCAGCTCTCACTCGTGTGCAATTTACAATGGAAAACCAAAACAAATTACAGTCTACATGTTCAGTATACACTGAAGTTAACATTTAAAGTTATCTTCTCTGATTCTCTTTGCCACAGAAGGATGATTCAGTTTGTGTTTTAGGGCCCTAAGAGGTCAAAGAGGTCACCTGACCCCACAAGATTCCCCAAAACTCTTGACGCCGTTCTCATGCTGCACCTGTCAAGCGCCAAAAGGCCCCCTGCCAAGGCCCTTTCAGCGACAAGAATATACAGCTCTTCTCACAGGTCCGGTCTGGCTAATAATTGCTTGGCCAAAATGCCTTAATGTTACGGCATGTTCAGCTGATGCTCCCTTTTTTATTAAACGTTGTTTTTCTCTCAGTTTTCCTTCTACCCTCTCTCCTTAACTAAAACCAGAACAGGCTGACCGTGCACAGGCATTTAGCTCTAGAGTCACAGGCTACCCAGAGATTAAGCGCTGCTGTCTACACGCAACCATGAATAATGAAGCTATCGCTCCAGACAGGCAGGCTACGGCGGCATGAGTTATATACACCAGTAATCCCACAGGCTGCTTCACACACGCGCCAGATGTAGTTGTACAGTAGGAGCTCTACTGTACAGATCATGTATCATTTTACAAAGTAGAAGAGCCTATTATTGCTGATTACAGATATTAAATCTTAAAGATTTAGATTAGGGGATTTAGAGATATTTCCTGTTTTCCAAAATCAGATCAGTGCACAGATATCAAAAAGGGGTTTGGGTTACAAAGGATGTAATGTGGGGTACCTCCTACAGTGACTTAAAAAAAGGAATACCTATAAAATGAGCATTCAGTATGAAGACTTGTAATGCCAATTTAAATAGGAACAATAATATGTTACATGTGTTAAAACAACATTAACCCTGGTTTATAGAAAATATGAACCCTGCCTTGAGTTATGTTTTTTTTTTTCTTTCTTTAGTTTTGGCTTATTTCTGCTATTGGTTATTTCTGATGAAGGTTTTTCTTTCTGTCCCTAGCCTGTATTAGTGTGTTTATGCTTCACTCAACAATAATTAATTGCTAAAGTAGTCAATTATTTAAATAATCGATTAATCATCATTAATGTGAAAAGGTATTAATACTTTCCCTTTTTCATACCCCCTTTCAGACATAAGCACTAAATTATACTATGACATACTTATATATGTCATTAAGGAGGGATTACTGTGTAGTCAATGAGTCGATATAATCAGCTGGTTTTACTTAGATAGAAAACTTTGATTTTATCTAAAATAAAGTCATTCCTTCAATCATTTAATTCTATAATGCCCCAGCCCTCATGGCTATACAGCAGACATTTATTCAGTTTAAATGTTTCATCAAATCCTAACTCTACATCTACAATTAAAAGGAAATTCGTTTTTATGCTTGTAAAGAAACTATCAGCAAAAAAAACAGACTTTTATATTATCATTGACTAACAACCACTAAATCACCACCTTAACTAAACAGTTCAGTGTTTGAAATTTGAACACATCTTGTTGGAAATAGGATTATTATTCAAGGCACACTTGAAAATTGGTTTTAGAATGGATAGATCAGAAAAAAAACATTAAATGTCTAATATCATGCCAAACCTAGCCCTGCTAAAACTATGTTCAAAATCAAGGTCTATGCCAAGAAAACAGTGAATGTAATCTGCCAAGTCAAGAATCACACCAGGGTCATGCAATAAGCTTAGTGAATTTGTTTGTCTGAAGCATAAAGCTTTATAAAATAGCATTTGCATAAGCCTCTGTGTTTGTTATTTTTGATAAATCAAGAAAATATAGGTCTTGGTTTCTAATATAGAAAGTTTTTATGGATCAGTGCCTCTATGTTATATATAAATTCATATTTGTATATACATAAACTGAATTGAATCAAATAAAATCAAACTGAATTTGAATGATTCGAAACAAGCTGAATCAAACTGAGTTAAACTGAACTGTATTAAAGTGTCTGTTATTGATAAGATTAACATGTTAAAACATTTTGACAGAAACTCAACCTCAACTCACAACAAACAAAAAATCTTAGGGATTTACTTTCAGATTTTCTTGCACATCTTGTCATCACAAATTATGTTATACTCAAGAACTAGTCTGGCAACTCTTCCATCAAAGTTGTGTTTTGCTCAGGCTCTTTCTAACTGCAAGTCATGAACATTGACCTTGACTAAAGCAAGCCAGGTCTTTGGTTCTACAGCTGCAGTTTTGGGGTTCGTTTGGGACATCCTGGATGAGTCGTTATGAGCTCTGAGAATAAATCAGGCCAGCTACTCCTGGGAAAGTTAATCACCACTGTTCCATGTTTTCTCCATTTGTAGATATTGGCTCTGAGTGCAGCAGTTTGCTGAATTCTTAAAGCCTTTGAAATTGCTTAGAGATCAGTGCATTATTTTTTCTTGTGTTTTTGTTTTTTTGAGAAAAGGTTCTATACCGTTTTTAAGCTTTTCAATGTCAACTGTAGCAATATATATGATATAATACTGCATTTGGAACAATAGAGCATTTGTTTGTTAAAAATATTAGTCATTTTCTTTCAACCTGTAAGAAAGAGACTTTCCCTTACCACAACGCCTCCTCTCGCCGTTTGTGTACCTCCATTTTCATGATGTCACAATTCACGCCACTTCTGGCGATTTGGCTGCTTCGTCGGAAGGGCGAGTAAAGTTTGAGACCTCTTGCAGCTGAAAAACACATTTTCACAATTTAGATGTGGAATTAAAAGAACAGTTTCTTTCCCTGTGCAGATTAGTAGCCTAAAGAGCCACTATGTCTTAACTTAGAGCAGGAATGATTGAGTTCTACCTTACATCAGTGTTAACTGATCGGAGAAAGTTGGCATTTCTTGTACTAGGAAGGCACGCCACATTCAAGGTATGTGCCTCCAGGAGTGTGGAGCTGTATTAGCCACTCATTTTCCAGAATATGGAGGGGATGCTGCTCAGAGAGCAGAATTCATAATATTCAGAAATGTATGGATCAAGCAACAGATCACTTTAAGCATTATTCTGATGAAGGAATAGCATTCTAATAATTAAAAGCTAAAAAAAAAAGTTGAGGCACGGCAGTGTTGCAGGGGTTAAACGTGCGACCAGAGGCTTTAGTCCTTGATGGCTCATATGCCAGCCTCACCTTTTTCGCATGTGTTCCCCCTCTCTCTAATCCCATTTCCTGTTTGCCTACTTTTGAAGAACAGAAAAAAATAAAAAAGGAAGGCTACTTGAATCTAAAAAAATCTTTTAAAAAAGTGGATTTCGTATGATATGACCCTTTAAAATCAAGAACAGAAGAGAAATTATAATATTGCCATGAGGCGTTGCTTTAGAAAATCTTTTAGCCTAGATAATGCTGTCAGAAAGTTTCTATTTAAGTGTTTTCTTAACTCTGCAGGTCAATTATGTATAGGTCTTAATGTGGCCAAAGCATAAATCATGATTTAGTAGAGAGACGGCTTAGCTTGGGTAGTTCTGGTTTCTTAATGAATTAGATATAGTTTCTTAAAAAATGACATGAACCTCGGCAGATGACCGCTCAACACTGTAAATGGGAGTTTTTTCCTCTCCACTGTCGCTACATGCGTGCTTGGTGTGAGGGATTGCTGTGGAGTCAATGAGTCGATGCAACCAGCTGGTAGATAGAAAGATAGAAGATACAAAACTTTGGACCAATGTGACTGTATGTGACTGATTTGACTGAATTGTCACTGTAAAGTGCCTTCAGATGATGTGTGTTGTGAATTGGCACTATATGAATAAAAATAAATTGAGCTGAATTTACTCAGTCGATTATTAGTGTATGTTTGATGATCTTAAACATTCAATTGTGACAAAAATTCAAACAAAAGAATCAGGATGATTTTGCAACATGACATGGTTTTTCAGTGGACTTAGGTAGAGTTCTAATTTTGTTTTCTTTAACAAATATCTAACAAATTCCTCAGAATTCCCAAACATACTGTTGTGTTTACGCATTTATTTGCACTAGCTGAGAAATGGTCACACCTATTTTTTGTTTTAAAAACAACCAAGGCTATTAGAAAAAAATTCCTTTAAGCAATAGTGTTTGATGGAGAGTTGAGATATAATACCTGGTGGAATAAGGTAGATTTTTAAAGAACCTTTCATGCTTCAATTGGATTCATCTAACCCGTATCTCTTTCAGCAGCATAATGTGTGGTTGTGTCGGAATACAGCAGACACAGGAGTGGCTGTTTATCTAATTTAAGAGGAAAAACGATGCATTATTCACAGAGCAGCAAAGTTTATGAATAGGTCTAAAAACCCCGTTTGAAATCCCTCCATGATACGGCGTCCAAACATTGGCTGCACCTGACGTAAGGGCAGAGAATAACAGATACCACGTGACTGCGGCGCTCAGTCTGGGCACAGCAGGATCTGTCAGAGCCTCCCTGGTGACGCTGAGACACACAAGTAGTGGACGAAGACTACATTCGCCCGTTAAAGAGACATTTCTAGAAATATGTGATGCATGTCGAGCTATCTAAACTTTTCACGAGGCACATTTTAACCTGCCATATAAAGAGGTTTGGAAAATTGAATATAAATGCGCAGAAATTATAGTAAAAATAAATGCGCAAAAGCGCACGGGCGGCTCTCAGTTCCTCTCCTTTTCTTTCATTTCCCTTTCTGTTGCGATTCGAATGACAGAAGTTTCGTATCTGAAGAGTAACATCGACTAAATTCCTCAGTCAGGTCTTATCGCGCTGCGTCACCGGCTCAGACGGGGGGCAAAGTATGGCACCATATTTGAACTTGCATGAATGAAAGTGACGGCATCAGCACATAGCAAGCAGGCGACTCACTCAGCCCCGCTCGCGTCTTGTCAGTCTTGTCTGCCTTCCCCTGCGTGGCACCCTGCAGCATCCTTTATGGGGAGCATCACCTTGTAGTAGGTATCCTCCTGTTTTAACCAACACCAGTCCTGGACATCCTAGACAGCTCGTCCTGCGACGTATTTTTAGTTTGGACTCGTTGATGTCACTTCCTGCCTGGATAAGCCTGTAAAAAAGATCCCAGAAAATGCCAAGGGTGTCCGGAGAGAAAAGACAGAGCCAAGTTCACAAGGTCATGCCACAGGGCAGTCTCTGAATCCCAAAGCAAGACGCGCGATACTCTTTAAAATGGCAGATACCCTCCAGAGGTTTGTTTTTTCCTCTTTACAGCGATGTTCTATACTTTTACATAGTCACATCCACATCCTCCTACACCACTGTGATACGCTGACAGCATTCATTTCCTGCTGCGCTGTACGCATTTACAGACAGTGTTATGTAATGAAAAGGCATAATCACATTGTGCGTTTATATCATAAATAATAGATCATATCTGGAGAGAAACTTACACAGAACATGATGCATTTATGACAAAAAATATCTGGTTGATCAATTCACAAACACTTGTTGAAGTCAAATTTAGGATAAACAAACTGCAACTTTTTTATTTCACTGATGCAATTAAGAACAAAAAGAGAGGTCATTGTATGTTAGGAACAGATAAACTTCAATGTTTAGGCCTTGTCCCCAGCAGTTTTTGGGGTCTCCTCCATGCACCCCCTCGCACTGCTCCTGTTACCCAGTTTTAGGTTTGCATCAATAGCTTAATTTGAGATGTGTGTAGAAATAATCCTGTTATCAGTGGATAATAATTTCCCACTTATTTTAATGGGTTATATTTTACATTTCCTGTATTTTTTATCTAACATGATCCTAAAGCTAAAAAGCAAATCAAATATACTCTTTTTAATGCTTTTATATGTTTAATAAAACTTTCATAAATCTCTGTTCAGTGAGTTATAACCGCTTCCTGCTAGTCTGAGTTTTAATTTTTGAACCAAAGAGAGACAAGAGCTCTCTGGGTTTCCTAAAAAGATAGGAATAGTCCTCTTATCAAATATAACTCTACGTATCAGACATCAGGTTGCAGAGGTGAACGGCCAAATTTTTGACAATGCTTATAATATATCAGACTATGCAAATAGCTAATAGAAAACTTAGATCATCTTCATCCTTTCTTGAGTGAGTGCATCGTCCCCTGGTTGAGTGTGCCCTGTGCACCTAACCTTATCACTCATAGTAAAACCCACAACCTCATATGCAGACGCATTAATATTCTTTTTCATTTGTCCTTTCTCAAATTTTCATCATAAACAAAACATCACTTTTAAAACTCTCTACATCCAAATAAATCAAATTACTCTAAATTTGAAAGAAACTACTCTAGGCCTATAGATGGAAATTTAATGCAGTTATTGAAATACATCAAAACAACAAGGAGGGCACAGAGTGTGGACTTAAATATTGCTGTGGAAGATATGCATATGTTTAAGGTTTATGTTGCTTTCAGTTTCCCTTGGATAATTCTGATAGAGTTCCAGTTTCCCACTTGTGGATCCTTATTGGTTGTACACTATATGCCCCCTGCTGCTATTTTTACAACAATAAAAATGTTTTAATATATATCCTGTGCATATAAAGTGCTGAAGCATCTCGTCTTCCTAACACAAAAAAGTGTTAGATGAATATTCTAACAATGTTCATTTTTTTTATCTTCATGGAAATTTCACAAAATAAAAGGTATGATAGTGACACAGCCATGTAACTTTCTGGTAAAATAATTAGTACCCAAAACTTCCTGGTCCTCTTCTACCTTCCAGGTAAGCCAAAGTCCAGGTATGGAGGCACATTGAGGGGCAATTTTGACTTCTTTCATCATCTAGGTCTCACTTCTTCACCTTTGAACTCCAGCACAGCAGCCCATCTCTGATCCACAGAGGGTCTTCTTTCACTTCTACCACCGTCTCATTTCAGGCTCTGGAGATGGATGACCATCTGCATGCTGATACTTCACAATACTTCAATTTCCTGCACAGGAAGAGGAATTTTAAAGGTTGATCAAAGTTCATAGGAGCAGTGTGGTGCCTACTGGGTTCAAAACCAGAAAACAGCCTCGTGCCGTGAGCCTGAGATCCAAAAATGAAGCTGTGGAAATTCCAGAAACCCTGGTCCTCCATGTGTCAGCAACACAACCCCTGGCTGCCTCCACTCTGACTGAGAGACAGTAGTGTGAAGGACTCTGACCCCTAGCTGCCTGAGCGTATATCATTTCAAAAATGTTCAAAAGTGCATTTGACAGGAGGATTGAGCCGTCAAGTCTGTCGTATCCGAGTCACTGAAACACAATTTTTGGATTCTTAAAGTTGTGTTTTTAGATTCTCAACACAATTTTCCCACAACGGGAAAATTGCAATAAGATTGTCTAATAACAGTAATGCTATATTTTAGCTTTGACATCTTATTCAATCAGAGCAGGCAAAAGAAAATTCAGCTTAAAATCCACCCAACTTTCCCAAAAAAAGAAATGAAATATGAAGAGTTTCAATGCAAGGCCGGTAAAATGTTGCATTAGGGCAGTCCTCTTCAATAGTGATATTTCACACATTAACAAATAAGTATGACTGTTTTATCAGTTAACATTCTCAACAAGCACATTATCCACTTTACTACATTTTTTTCTCCATTTAATAAATTTCACCATCAGATCAATCACTCTTACCTGTAGTTTTTGCTCAGACCAATGATGCAACTAGTATTATTTTCAGTCCATTTAAATAAGGAAAGGAAAATTGTATATGTCCATTTAGATTTTCATAAGAAAAAAACATGGATATGCTATCATTTAAGAGGGGCCCAGACATCCTATATTCTTTTTTTTTTCAAACAGCTGATTTTATTTATTTATTTATTTATTTATTGTGCCATTTTCTTATCCTTTAGAGACGGCCACGTTTAAATGTCACCCAGTCCCGCCATAATTACACCGTACTACTGTATCTCTAACCTATCTCTATGTAGCAACCTATTCTTATGCAGATATTAGGTATTTATGCTGGATTTTCACATGACCCAACAATCTTCTATTTAGATATTAAACTAAGGACAGTAGTTTATAAATCTGATTGTATGTTACTTTTGTAAAGGCTAATGTATAAAAACAGACAATTTTTGGAGTAAATATCAAAACATAAAAATTGCATTTGGTTGTTACGTAAAGCAACCTGATAAGATTAAAGTTTATCAGACCTAAATTTCAAAGTTCCTAATCTTTAATCTTTCAAAACTGATCAAGTATTCTTGAGTAAAGTCCCATTTCTCGGAGAACTGATTTAACTGGTTCTTGAACAAATGTGATGAGGAGGGCGCAGTATGTGTAAGACTGGAAAATGTATTTGTAAAATATATTGTTTGAGTGCTCTTTTATACTTTAATACCTTTGAAGCGCATTTTACTCCTAGTGTTTAACAAACAGAAACAAAGAAGATGTCTGAATTTTTTTACATGTCTTTCTCGTTCTTATATGTTTGTGTGACTTGTGTGAGGACAGGATTACTCTTATTGGATCACTGTAAGGAGGTTTCTCATCCAGCATCTGTGGGGTTGTAAGAGTTCCCCTTAGCTAACACACAGCATCCCTATTTATGTTGTAGCATTTTTAATGGGCTGTTCTTCTCCTTTGGGGTCGTCATCTGTAAACTATTGGCTGGATAGTTCATAGAAGCAGTGTGGTGCCTAAGAACTAGGCACCTCCTCAGTCAAGAGGAGCGGGAAGCAGGCAGTGCAACCTAGTGGTGGGAGAGGGGTGTGATGGTGCAGCGGGATGTTCACTGTGACTTACACTGACATTGAAAATACACATTTTTCTATCTTTCTCATAAACACGTGAATGCAACACTGACAGTCAAGCCTACGTGCCTTGCTAGTGCACTGCATGGTAATTTATCTCCCTGAAACACATGCTCGCCAGCCTCTAACCTATTATTGGATGCAATATCCTAAATACTAGACATAGTGTCAAAATAATAATAATTCCCTACAACCCAACCCACGTATGTGATGCTACATATGTTTTCTTTTTTCTTTCGTTTTTTTTTTTTGGGGTGGGGGGGGAGTTTGTTGTACCTTCACCCCCTGAAACCCTTATATCAGATTTTTATTCCCTTTAGAGCTCAATCCATGTTATCCATGTTTCTACAGATTATCAGTTAAGAGTAGGACTTCTAACTTGTAGGGACAGCACAAGTTTTTCTCATCATCAAGATGTGAAATTGTGGTGGCTACACTGTAAGAAATGTCTTTAAATTCACAGTATAAAGTACTGCATTTATTTGAATTTGTAATCTGTTATCAGAGATCTTTCAACCGTATTTATCAGAGCCGTTTAAGTAAGAGCGTTCTGAAAACTCCACTGGCGACAATGGGCAACATTTTAGAGTAAATTTACATTAGAGAAACGTTTTTATTTTGGCTTGGGAACTTTATTGGTTGTCAGTTTTTTAAGAAACATGGTAGACAGGCTTTAATAAGGGTCCCAGCAGCCACGTTCTACTGTGCCCTGAAGGGGATTAATAATGAATTAAGCCATTCCCGCCCCCTTTCTAAAACCAAATTCATGTATGCTAATGCATCCATTATTTATTGTGTGCACATAGGATGGCTAGTGGTGGCCACATGCAAGTTGGAGGGATGTGGAGATGAAATAGTGTGGTGGGGGTCTCTTGTCCCTCCATTTAAAGCTCTTGGGCTCTGGAAGCAACATCCGCCCACTGTACTATAGCTGCGGCCGGATGTGGATGGGGAGGCAATGGGTGAGGATTTGGTAAAGTAAAGGGGGTGGGGAATGCCAGACAGGCAGCTCGTGCACAGGGAGAGGGCCGCCAAGTGTTGTGGGAGGAGGGGTGGATTAAACAAATAAATACATGATAAGAAATAATCGTGCCAGGGAGGGTGGGCGCGATAAAGACAAAGAGGCTAAGAGGGTTGGGGGGGGTGGGGGGTGGTGTCAGTTAAGTCAGACAGGATTTACTGTCTGAAATGACCCATTCTTGACCAATAACCGTCCATGTGGAGAGCAACTTTATTCGATGCTTGTTTTTGTTTTTTTAGATCTAAAGGATGCGTTGGATGTTCGATTACTGCAGCAGTAAGCACACTAAAGCTTTTTAAATTTTGCAAAAGCTTTTTAACCCACTTACTTGACTTACTTCATCAAAGGTTTAATGCCATATTTAGCTGAAAATATTGGTTCATAAACAGGGATAAATTGATCCAACTTTACTACAACAGATGTATTTTAAGCAAAGAAATAGGATGGAAATCTAAAAATGAGTACAGTGCCTGCTTTTCTTTAATGTGCATGGCTGATATGTGGTGATGCAGTGCAGACAGAAGCAGACAGAGTGATAAGATAAACCAAAAAGCACAAGCCAGATGAGCTTTTCACCCTACTGATCCCTGTATTAGCATAGATACAGAGTCATAAGCATGGCAGGAAACTGGCGTTGTGGAGGTGAGATCAAGACTATAACACCCCGGCTCATCTCCATAGATATCACTGGGGCCAAGCAGGTAAATCTGACATCAGTTATCTATGCGATGTCTGGAGTGCATTACATTATGCCAACAAGCTGTCACCTTAAACTTCAGTAATCCTTGTCAGTGATTAATTCTTAATACGTTTTGCTTGACTCAAAAAAGCAAAATCAAGTACTGCTCAATTTCGTTTTTTCTTTATTTTTTGTCACAATAATTCCTCTTAGTAAAAAGTCTGTACAGTAACTCCTTCCAAAACGATAATTTTAGTTATCATACTTAAATGTAAATGTCATGTTGCTGGAAATACTCTGGTGATGGAGTCAGAGGGTTTTACCCTTGACTCACTCTGATAAGCGATTAGACCAGACAGAGACAAAAAAAAATAATCTTTCATTTTTTCCAAATGTTACCAAGCTGTGCTGATGATAACATTTAATGGTATAGAAGTTATCAATGATAAAAGAAAATTAGCATTGGGTTTGTTTAGAATCAGAGTGATGTTTAAAACTATACCAAACCGGTAGAAAACCTCTTCAAAGGTAAAAGTACTATGTGCAAATGTGATTTGATTGATCATTTCTATAGCAGGGAAATTTAAGAATATAAAAGAAAACATATTGGTCCAAAGTTACTCTGTTATATGTTGTTTTTTTGCCAAATACATAAAGTATCTTCTGCAGCTAATGTTGAATAACAGATATCTGAGTCTTTTTGAAATCTCAAAGCTAAGGTAAGGGTACAATTAAAAATAACTTTTTAAAGTTTTTCTACTCACGGTAGGTCAGTCAGAAAATATTAGATTTGTTGCATTGGTATTTAGCTGTAGCATAATAGTTTGAACCAAATGAGAGGCTTTGTGTTCTCACAGTGAAACACCATCTAGCAAAGGGTACAAATGAATGTTTGAGCTGTACACTAACAGAACATCCATTGAGCTCCAAACAGAAAAGGTATTTTCTACAGATACCTGCTGTTTACTCGTGTCACCACCAAAGGGAGGCTTCGGCAGAGAGCAGGAAGCTGGAGCAAGTCCAGCAAAGTAGCGTTCTGTTGTGTTCTGCAAATTTCAGCTAACATTATAAGAAATCTCGCCTTTATTTGTAAAATATTTTTAAAATTCTGCAGACAGCTCTTTCTCACACATGCAGCCTTACAAAACAGTGATCAGAAATTGTCCACAAAATGCTTGATTGGCGTGCCTTAACATCTTGCATAAACCTTAAACTGTAGAGATATGGTGACTTCCAGGATCAGTGCTTATGTTTGCCTGGATTATTAGTCTGAAGCACCACTCACTCTTGTGCATTAATGTCTAGGCCATATATTAATAGAATATCATTAATAGACCTTTATGCTTTAAAAGCAATTTAGGTAAAGGCTACACATTCATTACTGGCAGACAGGCAATATGTTTCTCAACAAGTAGCACTGGAGGCTAGACCTCCCAGAAGGGACAATCAGCATTGTGCAAACATTGCAACCTTTGTTCCCCCAACAAACACAAGGTGAGGCTCTTAACAGCAAAACCTCAACCGCACACAGGAAAATCCATAAACATTGGAATGATGTCAAAACAACAGTATGAGGTTTGACGATTTTAATTTTCCACAGCTCAAAGTAAAATTGGCTCCTGCAACATTTCCTGCACCCCTGGGGATTTTTTATAACAAATACTACAGCAGTTTAATTATACATGCGGCCACCACCATAAAAGCACAACCATTAACTAGCATCTTGTTAAAACAGAGGACCTGCCTTAAAAGTGCAAGAGTCGCATTTTGAAATCTTTTCACTCAGTGCCTGCCTGTCATAGCAGCTTGTCACCAATTAGTTAAAACATGCAAAGTTAATGTGGCAGCACACACACATGGTTCAAGCATTGAAGCATGCTTTAAATAAACCCACTAATGACCAATAAAGACTTATTTTTCATGTACAAGCGGATTCATTAAAACATTTTTGCTATCATCTGCGAAACATACAAGTGTTTGTATCCTTTAATGTTCTTTGCAATTTTTTGTGCAAAAAAAAAAAAATGGTCTATTTCGTTGAGATTTTCTATGTATATTAAACAAAGTACTGCACACTGTAACTACTAAATACAAAGAAAAATAAAAACATTCAGTGGTAAAATGTATGAAAGCTTTCTGACAGGGTACTTTATAGAACTGTGCAAATGTAGATATATACTGTTATCCACTCCAAGATCTTCTGCAGAACTTAATCTAATTAACAAAATTGATCAAAGTAAAGCTATTTTTTGCTATGAATGCTAGAAAATGTAAAATAGAACCACAAGTAGATAATAGCTTTTTTTAAAACGGATTGATATTTTTACCTTTACTGCTTCCTTTCAAACACAACTTTCTTCTTGCTGCTTTTATGTATAGGATATTTTTGCAGTTGAGTCGTTCTATTTACTTTTTTATGGGTTGCTCTATTATATGTTAGAATCTTTGAAAAATGTTTTACAATCTAACTCTGCATTGGACTTCTCCATAACCAATGTGTTTTTGCTCCCCCAATGTTGTCTGTTTAGAGGTGTTCTGTCAAAGACTACAGAGAACTTTACAGAACTGCTGAAATCATATATTTTTTTAGACTTATACCAGCAAGATAAAAGAATTCAAAATATTAACCCCACCATGGCTATTTTCTCATTCTGTGCTGGTCTGTTTCATAACATCCCAAAGAAGTACATTGGTTGCAAACTAGAAATTGCCAAACATTGGGGTATGAGCAAAGATTTTAATATTTAGAAAGAATAACTTGCACTTCGGACACTTTGACTGACTCTTGGTCCATCTTGCAGCTGCATAGATCCAGGAAGAAACTGCTGTCTGATGTCAGTGTGTCCAAAAAGAAGGCTTTGGAGACTCCCAAATAGGAGTGAACTTCCAACCTCTCACTTAAAAAGGCTTTGGTTAAATTTCAAAGGCTTCCTGGTTTTACTTTACTGGCCAAACATGCCCCAGCAGTACGCAAAGTTGCCACTCTCACTGTGACCCTATGGAGGTGGAAAGGTGATCAGACACCCCCTGATGTAACCAAAGATCCTCGTTTAAAAGTTACATTTTAAACAGACGGGATGCCATTGGTGTTGCTGTTTGCTTAAGAACGTCATTCTTTACTCCTGGTAAGTGTGGTATCACAGTGTAATTAAATTAAATAAAATACCTGAGAGTGTTGATTGAAGCTCAAATTCCATTTTTGTCCCTTTGAAGAAATGAGTAATGATTCTAAATGAAGTACTACAATAATGATCAGGTTTGACCATGTTTACCACAGGGGGTGGGACCAGTATTTTTTGATGGGGATGTAGAAAAAAAAGAATAAAGCAAACAATAAAAACATAAAACAAAATGGGTCAATAGTTCCTTTTTAATATAATAAGAGAGCCATAAAGCCACAGAGCTACTTACAGATCTGGAGCAGCAAATTGCTGATCCATGAGTTAGCTGATGAAAATTGTGATCCCATATCAGTACAGCAGAAGCTAAAAGTACAACACCTTCATTTTCAAATCGCTGAGAAAATTAAATTACAAAGATAAAAGAGAATTAATTTTTCCACTGTAACAGTGAAAAATGCCATTCATCCAAGGGAGTTCAGGGGAGTTCAGTTACAGTGTCTAAGCCATGGCAAATGATTATACGACATTGATGTGGTTAAGGGTACATTACAGGGACCAGCACTGGTTCTACAGTGGCACTGGCCCTAATTGGTGTCTAGAACATGGATGAAACCACAAAGCAAACCTCTACAGCACTTCCATTAATCAGCATTTTGTCTTTGGGTCAGTATTCATCCTTATGTTAACCAAAAGACAGGGGAGATTGTGATGCTTCGAATCCATTATTTCTGCATCTCATGAAGCAATTGTCTTAAAGCCTGCCTTATGTGACCAAGGTGCCTTTAAAAGCATGCTTAAGAGAAAAGAGCTCTCTGTATTGGAATGAGCTAACTTAATTATCATAGCAACTGGCTGTGCTCTTTAACATGTCAATGGTGCTTGCCCTGCATGCATAATTCTAGTGTGTTATTGTGGTGGTCCCTGTGTGTTTCTCCTTCACAAAAAAACCCCAAAACTCAGGCACGGGGTCTATTGTTATTGGCACATCCATCTGGATCAAGGCCATTAGAGGATATTTGCACTTCCTCTGTGGCTCCTGGCTCTTTTTGACATGCAACAGAAGGACCAGGCATCACCCACCAGCACAGGGCCAATTGAGGTGCAGATTGACCATAGGGACAGTGAAGAAGGGCAGCCAGTGGGGCAGAACTCCTGTCGAAACCAATGATGGACACCCAAGCAGCAGCTGCTAGTTGGCCTGTGCTTACTGGGATCCGATGGCGATTGATGGGACATGACGAGTCAGGCACCCTGGTTTCATTCTTTTGCCCCGAGGGATGTTGCAGGGTGTATCAGAATGTCAGCGGCTCTTGACTACAGCACACTTCTGGTGTCAAATGCCTACAACACACAACTTCCCTTTTAGTCACTCTGACACACATCAACAAGAAGCCTTATAGATATAAGTATACCCTGTTTTTCAAAGATAAAAACTAATAATTTCCTCATTTGCATATTCCAAATAACTTTTAGACTACCACAATCAAAACTGAAAAGAATGCAGTTAAGGTCAGAAGTTTACAGATAATCATTGTTGGCATGAGTACTGTAACTTTGCTTTATGTGGTGGAATAGTTTCAAAATAACTTAGACCAGGCTTGCCCAAAGTTGGCCCTCTAAGAGCGCCGTCCTGCAGGTTTCAGAGGTTTCGCTCACAGACAGCTGATTCTGATGAGTGCAGTTCAATAAAAGCTTGTTAACCAGCTACCAATGGAAATAAGCTGTGCTAAAGCAGGAAAACCTCTAAAACTTGCAGGACAATCGCTCTCAAGGTCTGAATTTGGTCAGACTCGACTTAGAGATTTGCCAAATTACAAATTGGATGCTCCAAAATATCCATGTAAATTCAAATATGGTTAAGACCAGATATCTACATTCACTATATAATAGCAGATGTTACCATTTAATAATATTTGACATTAAATCCAACATGTAGTTTCACCACAGTTTTTAATGAAAAGCTTGCTGAATGCAATTACAATTAGCAAGTGGGTTTACAGAAACTGTTTGTATTAATGTCTTGAAATTTAGATGGTTACATGCATTAATATTGTAATGCTTTGGAATATTATTGAAAAACAAACAAGTCAAATAATGATATACAAAAACAATGCCATGCCATTCAGCAAGGAGATGAGTTTCAGAGATGGGTTTATTTCAGTGCATCTTTGACCCCAGGACACAAATCAAAAGTCCTTGTGAAGATTCTGATAGATGCTTTCAAAAGTGTATTATTATGCTCAAAAATGTGATACGATCAAAAGAAGGTAAGAAAAAGCAATTATTTCAAAGGCAATCCAACCTAAATATTGTATTCATGCACATAAAATTTAATCCTTTGGAAAAATTTCCTTCTGAGCCGTTCTGCTGTAGTTTACATGCTCTTCCCTTGCATCTCTGCAGGTACTATAAATTATTCTCACTTAGGTCAAAGTGTAAATGGCTTGGTTTAGTGTCCTCTGTGTCTTTCTGTTGCCCTTTGATAAACTTTTTCTTTAGATCAATCAATCAGTCAATCAAATTTTATTTGTATAGAACATTTCAGCATCAAGGCATTTCAAAGTGCTTTACATAATTAAAATAAAAACA
>JAUZNJ010111850.1:0-20023 GCA_034780135.1 Jordanella pulchra | reverse complement strand
ATTTTAATTATGTAAAGCACTTTGAAATGCCTTGATGCTGAAATGTGCTATACAAATAAAATTTGATTGATTGATTTGATTTGTGTTGTTTGGGCTGCTAGATCACATAGGGGCCACTTCTCCTCATTCTGCTTCATTCTATCTCTACTCTCCCATTCTGCATTATTTGTCAAATTCCACTCATAACTTTGTGCTTTGTCTGCTTTTTCTCACCATAGTAGGATCATCTGGTCTGTTTCTGTTCGACTACGTTCTAGATGGAAATATCAGCTGTGCTGCTACCATCAACACCTATAGATGTTGGGGTTTGGCCTCTTTTTCAGTGTAGTCCTGTTTCTCTTACTGTGACTAACTGTATGTGTTCTCTTTCAACCTCTGACATGGGAGCCGGCTTGGAGCTCGTCTGTCTGGTTGTGTTTTTCCTGGACTGGGCCGCCTGTGGAGCTGACAACTGCCTTTTATATTTCTGCTTCTTTCTGTCTGTCTGCTTCTGTTTCCTTGAACCCCAGTCTTCCTCAGCAGATGGCCGCTCACACTGAGCCTGGTTCTGCTGGAGGTTTGCTCCAGTTAAAAGGGAGTTTTTCCTCTCCACTGTCGCTACATGCCTTCTTGGTGTGAGGGATTGCTGTTGAGTCAATGAGTCGATGCAATCAGGTGGCTTTCCTTTGATAGAAAACATTGAACCAATATGATTGCATGATTTTGATTGAATTGCCTCTATAAAGAACCTTGAGATGACATGTGTTGTGAATTGGCGCTATACAAATAGAGATTAATTGAAATTGAATTAGTTTTAGAGATTATTCAGTCACAGACTGGGAGTCATTCTCTCAAACTTTTTACATTTAAATGAATTGAATTTGTTCACTATATAAATGTGTAAATGGAAAAACATTTTAAATAATTATTCGAATACCGACCGAGTATTTTTCTGGCATGAGAGCATTCTAGTTTTTTGTTGTTGTTTCATAAAAAATGTTTTTCTCCATTAATAGCAAAGCTACTTGAATGCTTTGCAAGTTGGTTTGTAATGTAGGACAAATAAGTGTGATGTTGTAATTAATAACTATTGGCCCTATGATTCAAAATAACCAAAATCCATCATATTCAATAGAAATAAAAACAAAACTCATATGCCATAATTTTAGGTATACAGTATATGTATGAACTGGGTGACTTCAGGTACAAATGAAAGATTGGGACATGGGAGTACAAACTAGCCAAGAGGCAATCTGACCTGGAGCCAACTGGCATAATTTTCTGTTTCTGATTAAGATTTTTTTTTATTTTCTTTTTGTGTCCTTGTCTTTCGTTTCTTGATATTTTGTCTATTTATGGTTTTGCTAGTTTACCTTATTTAGGAAGCTGTTGTGTTCATGCTTTTCTTTGTGTTTTCTAGCTTCCTTTTGCATCACATCTTCTGAAACTGTGTCATTTTTGTTTGTTTTTAATGAAATATTTTGAACCAAGCACCTCAGAGAAAGGGGGACATGCAGGATATTGTTATTCAGTTGATGCCAGCCCACACATTTCTATAGAGGCTGGCGTGTAATTCAGATTTGTGCAATATTGGGATGCTTGACGAACAATCCCTCCACAGTCTCTCCCTCCTCACACTCATCTAGCTGCAGATCTGTACTGCCGACTGACTGATTTCTTCATTCAGGAGAGAGTGCCACAAAATGTGTCGTACTCGAGTGTTTCACAATTACCAGCTGATTATATCTGCCGCATTACCATATTAAAAGAAAGACTACTTGAACACACTGATAATGTATAAGTGTTGCAAATAATTTCCCCAGTCATTATCGACGGCAGGCACCAAGATCAGGAAAAAGGGAGCATTGATAAATATTCTTAAACCTTTACAGTGTAAACAACAACAATTAGAGATAAATTAGATCAGGCAGCGCAGCTGAAAAAGAAGATGATTATAATTAAAAACTTGCAGATATCTGAGCAACATAACACACATTCACTGTTTTCTAACAGTCGCTTAGAAGGGCCAAACTGAGTGAAAAGTGTTGATAAAACACTAAAAATATTTCATTAGAACAGGACTCTGAAGCCATACAGCTTCATAATCTCACTGGGATTTCCACCTTTGACCTGCAGATTGTGTGCTGATGATAAAACTGTAACGATCCTATATAAGATAAAAAATATCACTTTTTATATTGTTTTTTTAAATGTTCTGACATCCCAAATACTTTTATTTTTCAGAAGTCAAACTGAGGTTTGCTTATCTACTTTTTTCTCTAACAGGGTGTAATGATCTGGTCCTTTGAAGGTTTTTCATTCATTTACAGAAGTGACCAAAGAGTCTAACCTTACAGTTAGACTCTTTTTTACCATTGCTACTTATTGAATGTTCTAAATCAAGTTTCTCCTTTTATTCTCAGTCTGGGACCCCATGCCTAATAGAAAGCTGTGCAGCAGAGCTGTCAAACTCAAGTCCCTTAGGTCCGGCGTCCCGCGACTTTTAGACATCTCCCTGGTCCCACAGATCTGAGTCAAACTGCTTAAATTCCTCCTCAGTTGAAGTCAAATTCTCCAGAGTCCTGCAAAGGACCTAATCACTTGATTCAGGTGTGTTAAAGCATCATCTAAGACTCATCTAAAAGGTTCAGGACACCAGCCCTTAAAGAGTAGATTCTGACTAACCAACTTTGGCTTTTAATAAAAGTTTGGATTATTTTGCACCAAATGAAATTCAATCAAATCACACAACAAATAATAGCAGTTATACTTCCAGAACTGCCAACCTGAAATATAAAAATATGTCAAACATTTGTGTCATTGTTCTTAGATTAATGTAAATATTTCTATATATCTATAGCACTAAGACTGTGAAACAGTTTACATCTATCCCAGAGCAACGGTGGCTAACAGGCTCAGCATCATGGGTCCAAATAAATACCAGCAGCAGTCCGAAATATTTGAACATTTTCATATCAGTTTATCTATTTTCTTAACTGATATCTTGAATGTAATAAACAGCTTAAGCAACAAAAGGTCCTTAAGATCCTGAATGAGGGCAGTGTCCCTTTTTGTCTTTAGGCCGAGTTGTAAAAAATGGTGCTTTAAAAAGCAGAAGCAAAGTGATATGTTTATTTCTTTTATACAGAATATCCTTCCTTTTAAATTAAAATGTGGACGTCAAGTGAAAACGCAGTAAACTAAACTAAACTCTGTTTCTGAAAGTTTTTGTCTCTCTTCTAACAGGCATACATGGCTTCAGCCTCACTTAAACCAAACTGTGTCTTAACCTGACTATATTTAAAATGAATGTGTAGATAATCTACAGGGAAGGAAGCCGGGTTCCGGCCGACATGTGCGGGAACACGATCTGTGCAAAGTGTCCTTCCTGGAAAGAAGAGCAATGAAGAAAAGTACTGACATTTTTTGATTATCAAGTAAAAGGTTTTTCAAAATAAAATACTCCATATACTGCATAAAAATGAAAACTCTGACAGATCTGTCCAGTGGTGCACAGAACGGAGAGAAAAGCCGTACGTTCACCATCCCAGCTCTGGAGCTACTTCTGGATTTGCAGACTCTTTTAGAAGGGAGGTAAAGATTTTACTTAAATCTGAATTGTGCTGTTTTGTTGTGTCACTTCATGTCATTTGAATTAGTATTTGATTTTGATCGATTTATTGGTTCTCTGTAAAAAGCTTTATGATGGTTCTCTTTCAAAAGGAACTTTATAAATATTTTCTGTAACAAATCACTATAACAGTGCTCATTAACAGTCACCCTTTTTAAATCAGTGATTAAAAAAGGCCGTAACTAGAGGTCGATAGTCCTCTGGCGACGTGTTTTCAGTTGGACCTGCAACCAAGCAGGTAATAAATATGTTAACAGTTACATGGAACCGTTACTGTTTTAATTGACTTGAACTGAATTGCTCTGAGTTAGTACTAGAGTAAAAGGGGAATTACTGCAGTGATTTTTAAAGTAGGGGAACCCAAGGAGGGTGATACAGTCCTCAGATAAAATATGCAAAAGTTACACATTTTATTTGTTGTCGTAAACTCTAACTTGTATTACTACTATCGTATTGAGATGAAGAACTGGGGGGATTTAAAAGTTTAAATTCCCCTGTCTAACTCTTGGCTGTATTTAGAAAAAGGATTATCCCACCCTGGCTGACAGGGCACTGAAATAACTTCTCCTTTGTCAAACAACCTACATATAAAAGTCTAGATTTCAACCCTTAAAAAGGTACTCTAAACAAAATACAGACGCGTTTATATGCCCACAGTGGCACAGGCAGACATTTAGCCCAGCCCTCCTTTTACAAACTCTTCAGAAGTTTTATTTCTTCTGTTTTGTTTTTTTTTTGTCTACAAACAGCTTAATATAAATTCAGAATACAAAACAGTTAATACTTAGTTTTCTATTCTAAAATAAACTATTTTTTATTTTCATCATGGGGTATTGTGAGTAGAAATTTGAAAATATGTAACAAGTTATTCTGCTTTTACAGATTTTGTGTCATTACTTGATGGACAATGAATTCTTCCTTTTAAATAATGTTTTTGAAGTCACTACTTCCTAATCTATAAAGAACTTTTAAACAATCACAGATGAAACAAAGTGCTACATATGTAAAATCAAGAAACCTTTAAAACAGAAAAGAATACTTAAAATATTTTACCTTCACCCAGGTGATAAATGATTGCATTAAGACCTTGTAACTGCGGAACTGTCCTCAGTTTATTTTTTTAAATATTTTTAGACAACCTGTTGTTTTCAACAGGTTAAGAGCAGGAATCTGAGCAGTGAATAGTTCAGTAATCAGGAATTAAACATACGTATTCATCTTGACCCCACTGTAAACATTTGACGCTCATTGTTGCACGGTTGAAGTGCTGCGATGCCCTCAGGTGCTGTGAAATCATTTGTTTGCCAACGTTTGGTAGATTTCACACTTGTTTTCTTCCTTTCTCCTGAATTCCACCACCAGCTCCATTAATCAATACACACTTTCCTTGCCCTTTTTCTCCTCTGTACACGTATCTCCCCCGTCTGACCAAACTGGCAAATTTGTGCTCTTAATCAGCTTGCCTGCCTCGTCTCCTCACTCCAGGCTTGGCGACACGCTTCCCTTCCCCTTTAATTCCCCCGCTCTCAACAGACAGCCGCTCTGATTAACATGCACGCCCAGGTAGGAGCTCCCTCCAACACAACCCCCGCTGCCCACCAGGTCCGTACACCATTATCCCCGCTACTCAATAGCACCCATCTCGCTGCACATCTGTCGAACTGCTGCATCCACACTCCTTAATTAGCTTTACAACTTTCCACCACTTCTGGGTGGAAAATAAGGTAGAAATCTGTGGTCGGCACACGGACAGCGGGGAGAAAAAAAAGAAAAAGAAAAGGGGAGAGAGACAAAGAGGAAGAGGATGCACGCTGAATGCGTAAACCGAGGGATGAAGGAGCTGTGTTTTTGTGTGTCTGAGTGTCACTATGATCCAGCATCACCAGGAGAGACCATCCTTTCCAGCTCTGAGGCGTAAAGCCCCAGCAGTATGTGCTTTATCTCAACAATCCCCTTTATTTTGGCACCTTTAAGTAGCTCAACTACTTAAAAAAAAAAAAAAATGGTGTCCAGGTTTCGTCATCTTTTGCTTTTGCTTGTCATCTCTCCACTCCCACAGAGATGAAGGTATTTCTTCCGTACAGGTTGTCGCCACCGCCGCGGCTATTTCTAATCCACTCCACTCCCCGTTACTCTGCCACAGCTGCAAAACAAACCGAGAGAGGACTGCGAGAAAGAAGGGGCATCCAATTAATATCAAATTGTCTCCAGAAGTCAATAAGGTTTTAGTTCCACATGAGTGTGTCTAAAGGCGCAGCGTAAGGCTAATTATAATCCCATGGAGTATTTATACTATTTATGCTCTGCTCCTGTCATTACTACATGCTGTAATCCTGCAGACCAGTGTTGTCCACATCTGCTGATGAAACTAAAAAACACAGAGGGCTTCCGCAAATGTTTCATGAGCCAAGAATACTAAAATTCATCGCCGTTTCTATGGCGATGAGCATTGAACAATATCATAATCAGCACCACCATTGAGACAGTAGATTCAATCTGGGGGGGGGCAAAGGTTGCAGTGGAAGGAGGAACAATGAGCTATTTTAGTCTAACTGTTGTTTTACGTACATAGCAGCTTCATTAGAACTACCCACTGTGCACATAACCTTCTGCAGGCCTCCAACCAATCGTCTCCCATATTAGAAATACTAATCTCTTATGTGGATTTCACCCTCTATCCTTTCTTCCATCCAGCAATTATGCCCCCTGCCATCAAAAGCCATCAAAACAGTAATTTCACTTTCTCACAGCCAGGCTTTTTATATTTCCTTCCGTGAAAGGCCTGAATCATCCCCTTATCTCCATGGCTATTACACAGTGTGCATGAGAGTGAAAACAATGGGTTTGGTGGGATGAGATCACGGCATTTCATTTCTCCGAGGCCACTCCGTTAGAAACAAAGACAATCTAGCAGCGGCTAGGAGGGTGAGGGACGGCGAGGGCTACAGGATTTCTCGGTCACTGAGCCCAGAGCTGCGAGGCGGGTCATCCCCAGTAATAAAAAGAGGGAAGAAGACGAGGGGAGGTTGTAATGGCAGCGCTGGTGAAGGGTCTCGGCCTCGGCGGAGGCATTTGAGGAAACCGTGGTCAGTGACTGGAACTCAAACTTGGATTCCTTTATTCCTGCTTGTGTACAGAAGCCCTTGGAGAATTGAGCAGAGCTGCTGCCGTGTGAGCTGTGTGTTGCTTATGAGGCGGTTCGGTCAGAGATGGAGAGAGAAGAAGGGAGTGCTTGACTGAAGAGGATATGGCAGTGTGAAGTGACAGGCCTTGGGAGGAAGAGGCAGGGGCTGCAGAGAGAGACAAGCTCGCAAGTGACTAAAACAACAGGTCTGGGATTCAAAGTGTCTTCCTTCACTTCTTTTCTTCTGCCTGCAGCCATCTCCATTTTTCCTTTAAGTCTTTTTTTGTTATCATTTCAGGACTTCTCAATCAAAACGATTCTGAAAGGTAATTCTAACTATCTTCTTCCTCTACTGTAAGAAAACATTTTTTACTGGAACAAAAGTCCCCTAGAGATGACTCCAAATGGCTGATGTCTTCACGATAAAGTTACTTACAAAGTGGAGGAAATATTTCTAATATTTCTCTTACCTCTGATGAGTTATAAAATGAAAATAAAAAGGTTCCAGTCATAATTTTGAGTCTAAACTGGATTTTTTTATGCTCACATCTATGGATGCTAATGATTCAGGTTTTTATTTTATATCAAAACTGGAAGCTTCACACTGAAGCCTTTCACCTCATCCATGCACAGTTTTACTTAACATGATGCAACCTGTACTTCATATAAGGTGGATCAGCAGAACTCAAAATTGCTGTGGACAGTTACAAATGTTTAAGTCATGATGTTTTCATTTCTATTTAAATCCAACAGTGAAACCTACTTTTAATGGCTACTGCAGTTTAAAATTTTTTATCTCAAGCCTACCTTATGTAACCAATCAGCTCTTAGCTGTGTGCTTTAGACAGAGGAACACCTCAGATACCCAGACTGTTAAGAGGAAGGCAAGGCAAGTTTATCTATATAGCACAATTCTATTCAAGAACAATTCAAAGTGCTTAACACAAATTAAACAATAAAATAGAAGCAGAATAAAAGCAAGTAAAGATTAAAAACATGATAAAAGCAGGTAGTAAAGCAAATAGAACTGCTTGACCAAAAACCTAAACTCCTCCTAGCATGATGGAAATTTGAGTAAAAGACCAAGATATTGTAAGGAATGAAATAGGGAAGTCTTGGAAAAGCCTGACCAAGGTAGGCCAACATAAGTATCATTAGAAACATTTGTCATCATATCATTACATAAAATGTATCTGTATCAGTTTCAACACTCTAAAATCTCAACCTCTTAAAAAGTGACCTGGAAGTAATGGTGCATTCACACTGAACACCTTTTGAGCATCAAAGAAATGTCCAACACCTCAACTTGAACACCTGTGCACAGCAGCAACAGTCAAATGCTTGTCAAGCAAAGTGAAAATAGACGCGTCTGACTTACCTTAAAATTGAGCTACCCTTGTTGGTTTCTCTTTCCACTCAACCAATGGGATTCAATTCAGTTTGATTAAATTAATTGTTATTTATATAGCACCAATTCACAACTCGTCTCATCTCAAGGCACTTTACAGAGACAATTCAATCAAAATCATACAGTCACATTGGTTCAAAGTTTTCTATCTAAGGAAAACCAGCTGACTGCATCGACCCGTTGACATGACAGCAATCCCTCACACAAAGCAAGCATATAGGGATTGCTGTGAAGTTAATAAGATTCATAGTAGATAAACCGGTATGAGTTAATTAGATTTATTTGTCTGCATTAGGAAACCAACAGTGATATTTATGCTTGTTAAACAAGCCAACTATTAATCTTGAACCATCAGAATATCTCAATCTTACATTTCGATACATTGACCAATGTGGTACATTTTTTTAAAATATTTTAAATAGCTTATAAATGTGTTGTTTTGTGTTAACAAAGAAAACAATCTATAGTTCAAGAGTTTTTTTTTTCCTCTAGACTAGCAGCTAATTAGCACTATGCTAGCAATGTTTGCTGAAAGGTTTGATTTAATATTGATATGTTAAAAGCTTCAAATGGTTCAGGAATAAATCACATCTAATCATAATTTCTGTGACATAAATCCTGCATGAATCCTAAGTTAAATATTTTTAAATAAGTGATTTAAATTTGTGTTCATTTAAAGATCTTAGAAAACTGAAGGCTGTAATTTCTTATTTTTTACAGTTTAACCAGCCGGTGTGACAACCATTACAAGCAACAGCGAATGCATGTGCTATGTGTAAAAACCCGGTTCTTTTCCTTTGCTGGTTTCTTGTGTACAATGGCTGTTGAAATTTAGAAACTGGCTTGGTTTTATTTGCTGTGATGAGTTGGACCAAATAAGTAGTTTTAAGATCTTTTTCAACAAGATAGTTCACCTAAAAATGTAATTCATGCTCTCAGTTCATCAGGAATATGATCCCAATTTTAAATATTCCGCAATTGTTCTGAGCTCCGCATACAGAGGGGCAGTAGTGCTGGGAATCCCCAGAAACAGCTGCATAAAACTGGCCAAACTCTCAGGATTCCCCTCTGCTGTTTAGAGCAACTGCAAGTAAATATAAAATGTTTTTTTTTTTTTTTCTGTGAATAAATGTAGATATCCTCTAACTCTTCCTTGTACATAAAAAAAGATTCTTCTGGCTTTTCAAGTAAGCCTAACAGAGTATAATCCCTTTACCTGTATTCATTTTCATGGTTTTATGTTGACAACTCTCCAGAATGAGATATTATGGCTTTAATGTCTCTCAGTCTCTCAGCCAGCTTCTCAGTGATTGACGCATCTTGTCAAGCTTTGGACGTTGTCTATGCAAGTCAGAACTTAAAAAACACACAAAAAAAGAGAAAAAAAACAACATTTATTTTATTTTATGTGCAATTATTGTATTTTGGGTGCCTAAATACTCATTTCATTGGCACATTATTTTACTTATCTGCTTAGATGAACGGCAAATACCCTGAGATGAGTGCAGAGCACGTCTATAACAAGGAATCATGGAGCTATATTGGTAAGGTAGTTTTATACTTATAGAACTATAATACTTATTAGAACTGTAATACCAATTATTTAATGGTGATTTTTAAATTCAATATTGCTATAGAGTTAACAAAATGCAACAGAATATTTATTGTCACCACATGCTCATCCAGGAGTAGCCTGTCATCCAAGTCAATGACTGGATGTAATCAATTGGTTTTCCTTAGATACAAACATTGAACCAAGCTGACTGGATGTTCTGTTGGAATTGTCTCTGTAAGAGTATTAAGATGACATGTCTTGTGACATGTCAGGGGATGCTGATTGTCACAACAGTTCAAAACAGAAAGTAAGAGTTAGAGACCATATATTACTGCATTCAGTCACCAATAACAATTATTAATAATTATTAACATAAAATAAGGAAAATATTAAATGGGACTGCTGTAGGGCTTGGAGAATAAAAGTTACCTTAAACAAAAGGTCATGATCTTTAGAAAGGTAAAACACATCTTGATAAAAAAAGAAAGGGTAAAACAAAGAAAGGTGATCAAGTGACAAAAGAGCACCTTACAGAACAGGGATGAGTACCTCCAAGTAGTTCAGAATATGTTTACTCACTCAGAACTACTGTAGCTCTGGCTTCTATTCTGGAGGTTAATATATACTATTCTGATTGGACAGAACGTTCAGTTCAGTTAATGTTAATCAATCTTTGTCTCCGATTCATCGCTCAAAGGCACCCAGGAGCCAGAAAAGACTTCTAAGTGCCACCAGAATTGAAGGCTGTCTGCATGGAAAAGTAGATCCTACTATTTTTGCCTTTGTTTACTTTTTCGGAGGATGGAAAGAATTCAATTCTGGAGCAGTTTACTCCCTCAAGGTCTGCCACAGGCACTGAAATATTCTCTGCAAGGACAAGGTTGGATTCTGCTGCCTTACCTTAGCAGAAAAAGAATTCATTCAAATACATTTACGTTTTACAAGATCCTTTTGTCATAACAGCTCGACAGTCATTGGATTGGAATACGGTTGGTTCAATGTGTTGTCAGCAAAAACCTTTTTTCAAAATCATCGTCAGCAATGCACCAACTGGTAGCGATGTTGTGGTTGTCCACAAAAAAACCCCACAGGGGTCACATGTTTTTACCCCACAGGGGTCACAGATATCTTTGAGAGCTGCTAAAATCCAGAAGAGTACCAAAGATTACACATGGCCAAACTGCTCACATGCTGGGAAATAGCATTTTATTGTGTTTAATTTGCATTAATTCCAAAGAAAATGTTCTTGCCTATGACTCTATATTTTTTCTAAATTAAATGTTTCTTACCTCTATTTGTAAAAGCAAAGTGACTACACATCTTTCAGGGTAAAAAACTTGATACAATTAAGGAATATTTTTTATGCCTCCTTTAATATACATTGAAGACATATTAGAGTCTGTAGATAATATCTAGAGGGCAAAGTCTGAGAAAGAGGCCTTGGTCTCTCAGGTATGAAGGCATTGTTAAAAAAGGAAGGAACCATTATAGGCTTAAGATAAAAAATGTAGTTTTATTTTTTGTGTTTAAACTTCATCTAAACTAAAAACTAAATAAATAGTAAAATAGCCTTCAAGCAGAACATGAGCTACAGCTCTGACAATCACATCTGCTTCATGGATGTCAACATGATCACCACCTAGTGGCAGGGGGCGAGTTATTCAACCTGTATCGACACTTAAACCTTTGTTTTTCCCTCCAAACATAGAATAGAAAAATGCTATGTAGAAAAATCAATAGAAAAAAAGATAAGCTCTTGGACCATTTATCAAAAAGACAAATTACAAATGCATACTTGGATATCTTGTTTGAGATCAGTCAGAGGGAGTTTCTTTTTAATATTTCCCCTTTCTCCAGCGAATCTGATGAAATATTGGCATATGGCGCGTCGCTGTTAAACTGTATTGATGCTGACTGGATCATCATGGTGAGTGCTCTCCATTGGCTTTCCCATTAATGCGCATACAATATTACAATCCATAAGACACTTGCTTGAGTTGTTAAATATTCACAGCACAGATCGAGTCTTTTCTCACTGTCATACCATCTGTAGGATGGTTCTGAGATCACCGGGGTGATAAAATGTGCATGTTTTTGGAACTATTTAAATGCTGAATACTATATGCATATTTGAAGAAATGGGAATGATCCATTGGTTCATATACAAGAAATCTATAAAGCAAATGTGACCGAGGAAAAAAAAACAGTGGAATAGACTTAAAAACTACAAGAAAACAAAAAGAAGGTAAGAAAATAGTTAATTTTACAGACAATTTGTAGATATTTGCTGCACATCTACTGCCGCTGTCCTGCAGGATTTAAACCAAGTGGGTCCCTCTTCTTAGCATCACGTACTTATGAGGTACAATTTGATTTACTGATGCATCTCCCAGCTCCCACTTCCATTACCGAGCCCCGTTCCCGTGTCTTTAACTCTGCATTTGTCTGTTTAGTGCAGGGCTTATAGACACACACACACACACACACACACACACACACACTTCCTCCATCTCCCACTCCATCTCTCTTCCTCTTTTTCTCATTGGGAAGGGGGAAGCGGGTGGGGTGGAATGATCGTGTTAGGGGGTTCACAGAAGACTGACTGTTTATTATTGTCTTCGGCCCACTTAACTCTGACAGTAACAGAATGAGATGGGGAGAGAAGCGAGTGCCATTAATCACGGTGTCGGGAAGGGCCTGAGCCGAGTGGAGACGCATCCATATCGCATGTGCCTGAGAGAGGAACACAAAGTGATTTTCAAGCCAGCCGGCCTCGTAGTGCCGCCATGCAGCCTCCAAGCTGAGGCTGCTGGTGGATGGAGAGTTGGGGTGGGTGGGGGGATTCACACTCAATCTTCTTCAAATATTGTGACACCCTGCACCTACAGCCACCTGATTCTAGCAAAGCAAACAGGGGTTGGTGCTCTTACAGAAATAAGCTGAAACAGGAGTTCCCAAAGTGGCGGTTAGGTCCTCCTCAGGTCCCATGAAATCGATGTAACATTCAAAGATTAATCTAAACAAATTATTAACATATTTAATATACAATTGCATTGTAATGTGACCAATTAAACAATTACATATGAGATTAAATACATAAATAAAATGAAATATTTAAAAAAAATGAATGAATAGACTTACTTCACATTTAAATATATACAATCTATTCAGTGAATATGTATCTTTCTTTCGGTGATGGTCGGTCAGCTGCTTTAGCTTTAGGGTCTATGGTTGAAATGTTTAGGAACCCCTGAACTAAATTATAGTTACAGGAGATAAGAGAACTTTGAACTCCAGGGTTTTCTGTAGCAGGACATTAAACGATTTTAAGTTTGGCAGAAGCTAAAAGGGTTCAAATGTACCCTGAATAAGTAAAACTAGAAATAATAATAATAAAATGAAAACTGTCTGTAGAAAAAACTAAGTACACCACAACATTCCTCAGTATGTACAACCCTGTTTAATAGCTTTAAAAGTTCCTTTACAAAAAAGTATCATAGGAAAGTCTACTTAAAGTGGATCATTTTTAAACCAAAATATGCAAATATACTTTTAGTTTAATTGCAATGAACTTATCAACAATTAACTTAGTTTATGTTACCAATTCATGATGTATACTAAACATTTTAGCATATATACCCCTATTTAACCCATACTTATAAGTATACTTACAAAAAAAGACTTCAAGTTCTTATTTTCAAATATTCTGAAGGATACGAAAGTGTAGATCCCAAGTTTATTGATTCAAGTAACCAGAACTTCATAAACAACATGCTTCATTTAAATTGAAGTAGAGAATTTAATCAGCTCGTTCATACAACTCCAAAGTGCTAATAATCAATTGTAACAGATATACAAAATATAGATAATATCAATACCTAGCTGGTATTGGATTAATATTATTGTGATGAAATCGATACAAACTTAAGTGTCTGAAAGTGATGGAGACTTGTCCTCATCAGCATTGTTGGGAGTGGTTGTGGCCAGATTACACCACAGGTAAGGTTCAGGTTACAGTGAATAAGATCCTTTTTACTGATAGCAGGCCTCTTGTGAGGTGAAATACAGTGACAAAACAGACCAAGAGACCCTATGTCCCATGTTATACATTTGCTAAAATTGCAAAATCAGCATTTTATATTTAATAGAAAACCTTTATTTCATAGTTTTCAGTTAAAAAGTTCGAAGCACAGTGCTTGTAGCAAGCAGAGAACTTATGCGCCTGAAGGGAGCCTTTATTTTGGTATCATCCCTACTAGAGCTATAGCATTGAAATATTCGCATCCAAACCGCTACCTGGTCTTATCATGCTGACCAGTTTGAAAGTTGAAAGTAGAACCAAGGGCAGACAACTTTTAGGAACCAGCAACATGGGGACTAAGACTTGGGCAGATGTTGAAGGGACCGACTTTAAGGTAACGTTGACTGACACAAGCAAATATTTTAGTGACTACACTACTGCATACCTCTAGTTAGCCACGGTACTCAGTATTGAGGATAGAAGACAACTATTGCCTGTATATATGCACATATAAAAAAATGCTATATTTTTGTCCCCCCAACTTCAGCCAAGAAGGCCAATCTGAGTGCCTGAAAAGATGTATTCCGATTTCATACGTTAGCTCTACACGTGTCTGGCCCATGACAAACTCTTGCAGCTCTACTCCACCTACTGTGCTCACACTGCTAATACTGCACTAGTGTGTGTCTTGAAAAACCAACCAACATCAGTCGGGCGCCCTGCTGTCTCTGTGCTCCCAACTTGATAAACTACATGCAAACTAATCAAGAGCCAAGAAGGAAAAATGCTTTCGCCTAAATTTTTTAATATTTTTTCCTCCAGATTCCAACAGGTGATGAAAAAATGTCTTTGATTTCTTCCAAAGTAATCAGTATATTCTATCCAGAATAAATATTTCAATATTTTACGAAAGAGTTTCTGCTAAAGATTACTATACCTGGAAACTTTCCTTAGCTTAAAGCCAGTGCAGGCTTTTCCATGAGCAACTGTTAATAAATACTGATGGTGTATTTATTGTTAAGTATTTATGAAAAGAGGGAAATCTTAGAATTATGAGAAATAGTCTTAAGATAAAAAAAAAATGTCTGTGTCTTTGATGGCAGTGAGAAGACAATAAGTTAACTTTTTTCTATTAGTACAAATATAAATACTTTAAATCATACAGTCCTGTACTGTTGCTTGAATATTTTATCAAAGTGCAGTAGATAAATACTGCTCCATTAAATAGTACAACATTTTAACTTGGGGGACAAGTCTGCACACCTCTGTAGAGGGGCTTCATATTTCTCATCTCATCTCATCTCATCTCATCTCATCTCATCTCATCTCATCTCATTTCATCTCTTATCTTTTTCACCTGACCAGCCTTTAGGTGTTTTGATTGCGTGTAACGGTTTAATGTGGCTAACTTTCGTCATCATGGGATGTTTCTTAATCTGTGTCGGAATTCTATAATCTGCCAATTTCTTCCCATTGATTTCAAGAAGACCATTTGTGTTTTTTTGTTTCTTATGTCAGTTGCAGGTCTTAAAGGATAGTGTCATTGATAGCAACAGGATCAACCACATATGACCAAATTAAAAATGTACATACAGATTCACAACAACATCGGAGAGGAAAATGAAGATGTGCTTCGATGATTCTGACATGTTCTTATCTTCATTTCAAAAACTCTTAAAATGTCCAGAAGAAAACAATGTGAAAATTTATTGTAATATTTTAGAAAGAGCAGGGACTGACATGTGTTAGATCAACCTCAGGAACACTGTTGCACCTGCGACATGGGCTCTCTAGGCTGGTTCAGACTCTACATTCTGCTGGGAAGAAATAAGCTGGAAGCTGCAGACACCCTGAACACTCAGCTCCTACGGAGGGAGGCAAAACAAATTATTTAGGAAGAGCCTGGCATGAATTATCTAACTGTAAATGGTGAGCAGGAATATGCATGTGAGGTTGCTTGGCTTTACCAATGTGGGTGTTGGGGCTGGTGGTGGTCTTGATTTAAAATAAATTAATTGCAAACTTGTGTTGTTTTGACCTTGATCAGACAATGGATCTAACCTCCAGTTCTGAGTGAACAAGCTTTTAGTATTATAAAAATGGCTGGAGAAGCTAAATACAACATACTGTTAGACAGCAACAGTTGCTTCTTTATACCCACTGCTGATTTTTTTCCTGAAGTTGAAAAATATTCAAAAGCTCAGCAAATTTAAAAAGGCCCTTGGCCATCTTACACATCTGTATGCTCCCTACCAGGCAGCTGTCAGATGTCATGGAGCTGCTCACACTGCAGTTGATCTGATGATCGATGCATGTGATACATCTTTAAATCCTATGCAGCAGAAATTATGCAACAAGTGTTACACATACCTTTGGCTTCATTGTTGTTTTATTGATAAGACAGTGGGTAATATATTATATGTTCTTATTTTGTTTTCTTTTTCCACTTGAGGCTAGATTTAATAAAAATAAAAAATCATAAGAATTTGACTATTCCTACCATGTTCTGGTTCAGAATGACCTATAGTGATGGTGTCTCCTGCCTGCGTGAGGCTAGAAAAACAGCTGAGGAAGAAAATTGTTCGCTCTAAATTAGTCATAGGTATGGAGGTTTAGAGGGAAGTGAGTTGATGTATTTTTGACTATACTTTGCTGCTGCTGGACGTATTATGGTGCCAAAAAGGCTGCATGCGACTCAGACATCAATGGCAGTCTCAGTCTGTCAGCTGTCAGTCGTCTCACCACGGAGGGACACTGTGACGCCGATGACACCCAGCTGATTGACAGCTGAGTCTCTTAAGTCTCCTTGCTCCATAGTAACGCCCGCCGCACACCTTCCCCTGATATCAGTGACACCCAGATGTGCTACAGCTGCTGTCTCCCAGATTATTCCTCTGCGTCTTCGAGCCACCATCCACACAGACAGCCATCTAAATATTTAATCGTGCCAGAAGGCGCTGCTGCAGCTAGCACTCGAGCTCTGGAACTACAGTGTCTCCCGGTAAGAAGACAGACTGTGAGAGATGAAAGGCGAGTGTAGAGGAAGAGAGGTAAAGGGCTTGGATGTGTGTGTGTGTGGGTGTGTGTGTGTGTGTGTGTGTTGGGGGGGGGGGTCAAGACTTGGCCTGCTGTAGGTAAAAAAACAAACAAACAAAAAAACCCCACAAAGATGACAGAATATGCCACAATTTTTGGGGCCGATGACAGCGGCGTAGGGAGGTATGGCAGGTTGTTTTTTGGATATACCCTGAGGACAACCTCGCCAGACATCAAATGTCTAACAACTCAGACAAGACCATTCTGATTTAATGCCATACCTCCTCCACTTAAAAGTGACATTGCTAACCATGACGCAAAGATTACATTGTGTATATGAGGATCCATCTTCCTGACTGGGTTTTTTTTGCAGCTTTATTTCCGTGTGCATGTTCATCAGAGTGTGTCATCACTGACAGCTGATCAGAAAATACACAGCGCCTGAGGTACTTTCTGTAATTTTGACTCCCCCCCCTTCCCACCTCAAGCCTTGGCTCATTCCCAAGCAACAGATTGCTGCTGTCGCTGGAGTTGCGCCTCACAGATGGAGCAGCATCACTTCCTGAGGAGCCTGACAGGATCAATCCAGGAGCTCATTCGCTCACAGTCAATTAAGCCATGTTAGTTTTGACAGGAGCCACGGGCAAAATAACAGCCGTCACTGTCTAGAAGGAAAATAGTGTGACCACACACACAAACACACAGGCACAGAAATGCAGGCTCTTTACTGCAGGCTGGACTGACTGTGCAGAGAACAGGGCTGCAGGCTGCATTCAGCCTCAGTGGGAGCTCCAGCTGACTTGATGCAGAGCAACAGTCAAGAGTTTAATTTGTGTGCAAACATAAAAAGCATCCCCTGGCGGTTTAATGAATTCCAAAACGAGGCCTAATCATGACCTTCATCAATTCTGATGGCATATGGGGTCCATCTGTCCTCATCGCACCTCCGTCTTTCCTTATCGGCCAACATTTCCTCCTCTGCATACGCTGCATGTTGGACTTTAGATTTCTGAGTTGCACAACAACCTTTCCAAACTACTCCCTCTGATTCCTTAATAATCCTGATAGTCCTGCAGTGAATAATAGAATAATGGAGGGAAACTGAAACAAGACAGAAATCTCTGAGCACCACCCACTGAGAGAAGAGGTGGAGCCGGACTCTTTGAACCCATTGGAAGGAGAGTGAAACTCTTTGATTAGGACATGTAGGTAGGTAGCTGTGGGCGATGGACTGAAAACACTTGGCATCTGCTTGCAAGTCTCCACACACCCGAGGTGAGGGACACACACAACACACATGCACACAGACACACTTGTACACAGGCACACCATCTCTGGCTGAGGCTGGCTTTACCCTGGGCATCATTACAGACACTACACATCCCTCCTTTGAAGGGTTATCAAGGCTCCTCATTAAAGATGTCCCTGGCTTTCTTAGTGATGTGGGTCTCCACAGGGCGTAATATACCCCCTTTAATTAGTTTGCAAACTCATTAGTGTGTGCTGGGCAATTAAATGTCCTTCCTTCGGAATGGTTTACAGCAGGACAAAGGAATCCCAGGGGCCGTCAAGGAAGTAGGGCTCAGAGCAGAGACAACTGTCCCCTCTGCAGGGGACCATCATTAGGGAGCTGCAGCCCCTCGATCATTCCCAGTCCACTCCACAGTGCTTTGGGAACCTGCTTCTTGAGTCCGCTTAATGGTGTCAGCTACAGAAATACGTGCTTTTTTCCATTTGGAAAAAGGCATCATTTTAATCAGAACCATATGCTTCTTTATGGACACATTTGACTTATCCTAAGGGTTAGTAATCTGTATTGGTGATTGTTCTTGAGAGAAACTTCAGCACGCAAGATTTGGAAGAGCTGCAGGATCTTTGCATCAGACTCACTCCTGCGCTGACTTATTGATGTCATGAATGAGATATGGTGTTTTGAGATTGGACAACAAAAATGTGCAGTTTTACAAAGGAAAAAATAGAAAGCATAAGCCTACTGAAGAGTTTATAAATACACTTTACAGTTTAAAATGGATTCATGGTAAAAAAAAATTACCACACTCAGTAGGATCATAACTCACAGTGCCAAATATTTTTACAAACCTTATGGATAACAAGGCAATAAGTGGGTTATTTATTAATGATATCAGTGACTATCTACAGGAAAGCTGATAGGGACAACACTCAATTTTACATAACGAGAACTGAGAAAGGGAATGATTATATTCATAAATTCTCTGTTTAGTCAAAACATAGCCTTTTTCCTAGCCTCTTTCTCAAAGTTGGGCTTAAGATCTCGTTGCCTTTCACCAATTTAGTAATTTAGAGTTATTGATCACTAACCAAGAAATGGTCTCTGTTTATTTAACCTTCAACCAAAAAGGATGAATCTGGCCTGAGTGATAAATCATTCACTTTATAAAATAACCACAAAAGACCACAGTTTAAAACAATGGTACCTTAATTAACTAATAATTAATTAATAATAAGCTGTTCTCCTGGGCAGGCAGTGATGGCAGGCGGAACCAGTGGTCTGTCGGCTTCACAGTTCGACAGCAGCTACTCGGGGCTCCTCTGAAAAACAACAATTTGGCCCGGCTGTTCTGTGGGTTGGCCAAACTGGACATTTATCCTCTGGTTTGGCAGGCAGGTTCAATTACACTGCGTTCACTTGGTTTGAATTGCAGGAAAAACTCTACCTTTAGCTTCCTGAATTATAGGCAGGTTTAGTCTAACTTAGTTCGGCGAGCCCCGACTTTTCTCCGGAGGGATTTGGTCCGTACTTACATAACTTATACTGAGAATCGGTGTGTCTCGTGTAGCCCAAGTGAAATGTTGAGTTCATTTTTTGGTTCGCTACTATTGCCCTCCAAAATCTCGCGGTAGTTGATTATATAACTGCAATTCTCGTGAGATTTACTAAGCAGCCAATCATTGTTGAGTGTCTGAGTCACATGTACCACCGTCAGCTCATTTGTTGGGTATATTAGCTGGAGCAAAAAGCATGGAGGATTAGAACAAGTTTGGGAGAGCAGAGCTGCAGGTCGGTTAAGCGCAATATTCTGTTTTTCTTCAATCTTGTATGATGCTGATAAAATTGTACTAACTTTAGGAGTCTCCGGTGGTAAGCTGAGGGATAAGAGAAACACAAAACGGCTTGTATGCCTTATGAACTGCGGAATTGGTGAGTCATTTTGTTGGGATCCGGAGCCTGCCGCTCCATCTTTCCTCCAGCAGAGTGCGCCGTGGGTCTCCTGGGCTGAAGCCCTCTG
>JAUZNJ010111839.1:5730-20024 GCA_034780135.1 Jordanella pulchra | reverse complement strand
ATTAACTTTGGACCACGTGTTCCCTCGCCCGGACGCGGGTCACCGGGGCCCCACTCTGGAGCCAGGCCTGGAGGGGGAGCACGACGGCGAGCGTCTGGTGGCGCCCGAAGAGGAAACATGGGTCCCCCCTCCCATTGGCCCACCATCTGTGAGAGGGGCCAACGGGGTCGGGTGCAATGTGTGCTGGGTGGTGGCCGAAGGAGGGGACCCTGGCGGTCCGATCCTCGGTTGCGGAAGCTAGCTCTTGGGACGTGGAGTAATTTATTTCTCCAACAAATCCGGCGAATCATCAGGACTTTTTAGGGTAAATGTGAGACACACCTTTTTGTTTCTTTTGGTCAGCATTGGTTCTTACCTTGACCTTTCCTAGGCAGGCCATTTTGGCCAGGTACTCCTATTCGTCATTTTCTATTTGTCCAGGACTGGGTCACGGGGCAGCAGTCTCAGCAAAAACTCCCAGACTTCCCTCTCCTCAGACACTTCCCCCAGCTCTGCTAGAAAAAGACTGAGTTGCTCCCAGCCCTGCTGAAATACGTGGTCCTTCCTTGGCATCCCCTTGAATTCCTTTCAATGAAACGTGCCTGGAACAGCTCTTGAGAGAGGCATCCAGGGAGCAACCGGGACAGATGCCGCAGCACTTCAGCTGACTTTTCTAGATATGGAGGAGAAGCAGCTCCAATCTGAGTCTCACCTTTTCTCTAAAGGTGCTTTCACAACAAATGCAAAACCTGAAAAAATGTTGCCAGTTCCATCTGCTTTTGCTCACCTTGATATTCGCCTGGCCAGCGAAAGCATTTCGCACAGCAAGTGAGTTTGCCCAGCAAGCGAAAGCCTCCTACATCATGGAGTCTACTGATCTTTGGTTTCACCTCATCATGGAGGATGTGGATTTACAAAGTGTTTTTACTTTGGAAAGCCCCCCAAAAACTGGCAGTGTTCCTAAGTTAACCAGATTCCCAGAGACAGAATGACTATGGGAAATGCTATCACCTCCTCCCCACCTCCTCCTGACTGGATGACAGTCGCTTTAAGCAGTACTTTCGCCAATCCATGACCCAGTTCGGGGCTGTGCTGTCCTGCATTGCAAGACGAATCACCCAGACAACAGAGGGTTAGGTGAGAAGACATTCTGGAGCTCAGGCAGGAGCAGCAGGAAATCAATGCAAGAAAATCAGCAGAGAAAAAAACAGAACCAGGACCAGGCTGCCAGACGTGTCAGCCTCTGGAACTATGCAACCACAGCTGGAAATATGAGGATGCCTCTGGGGAATCAGCGTTCTAGAGTGGGGAGAGAGGGCATAGTGGGAAGCCCGCTGGCACCAGTGGGGAGAGGCTACAGCTGGCTAGGGCTAGTTATTGAAGCTAAGTGTGGAGGAACAGAAGAGCACAGCAACAGATCAGATATGTCCAATGGGAAGACAGAACACTGAAGGCAGAGTAGAGCCAACGGCTGTCCAGGAGTAGAAAAGTGGTACATCCAGGAAGCCTGCCAAGGAAGCAGAGCAAGGTGAGGCAACAGCTGGCTGGACCTAGCCTACGGGCTAACTGTGGGATTGTGTGTTAAATCCTCTTAAAATGATCCCTTCTTCCTTGTTGTCAATATTTCTGGGTTCTTTGGTTGTCTATGTACTCTTTGAATAAATTTGGTTTGCCAGCTACTCACTCTTCTGTATTCTCTTCTGTATTATATTCTGTATTCTATTCTGTATTCTCCATTGAAAGGAAATGCCTTTCATTTAGCTTAGCCTTAAAAACTGCTTTGAAACTAATTCAAAAATTCACAGATGTTATTAACCTTGTCCACGAATTTAATTAAATTAGGGCTTGACGTGATTCTATTTAAAATCCACTTTCCAATAAATCAATATAAGAGGGTTTTTCTTCTTTCACAACAGGTCAAATAGGTTTTGAATATTTTTTCTCCTAAATCATAAATTCATAATTCCCTTTTGATTTGTTTTTCTTCTAATATGAAGTGATATCATACCATGTATAATATAATGTAAGTGTGATGGAAAAGCAAAAACAAAATAAAGCAGCAGGGCATATACTTTTTACTTGTACTATGTTGTAATACCTACATCTTCCTTTCTGCACAATTTAAAATAAAAAAATGTTATTTAGAACCACTTTTTTAGAGAAAAACAGGTTTCCAGATCATTAAACATAACTGGTTGTTAAAATCACTGAATTGAACTGTTTTTTCATTTTTTTAAACCTCCCTGTAAATTAACCTTAAATACACTTGTTTAGACTGTAGACAAAAGCTTAGTGCTGTATACTGATAATTAAACATATGTCTCTTGTGCACATTTCCACAATAGATGTTTTTTGACAACCACCCAGCATTTGTACAATCTGTGTGCAAATTTTGCTTAATAGCCTTTATACTGTAGTGTGTTGCAGCAATTAAGGTTCAGTCTAACACACCATTAAGTTGAGTCATGGCATTTAGTAGCTGGATCTGATCCAGTCTTTCTTTAGGCATCATAAACCATAATTGGTAGTCATTACAAATCCCATCTGAGAATGCATGTTGAAAGCTTCAGGCAAAATAACTTTGTGTTTTTTAGCTGTTGCTTTCCAGTTATGTAATTGTAGCTGTGTGGCTCATCATCAAAGCTGTTTAGCAATTATCCCAACACTCCCATCTTGTTAAAAACAATCTATTGGTGAATGATTTATACCCCAAAGCTCAATCAGAGAAATCTCTGACAGACCTCAAGTACTCTTGTCTGAATATCTCTATTTTTAATTATTTAGAGTATATAAAAATATGTTGCAAAAGTATTTATGTTGTTGAGATTGTTCATATTTTCTAATCTTAAATCTAAAGGTTTTCAATGTATCTTATGAGGATTAAATGATTAAAAGTAATGTAAGATATTACATACTTGTAAAGCAAAGTGCTTTATTTAGTTCACTTCTCTTTGATACACCTCATTAGAATCCAGTCAAACCAATTCCCTTTAGAGGTCACCTAATTAGTAAACACAACCCGCCCGTGTGTCTTTTAGTATTAGCATAAACTAAAATTCTTTGAAGGCCTCAGAGGATTTTTTTTAAGAATATGTCCCAAGCTTTGAGATTCTCAAAATGTACTGTTTTGTCAATCATCTTCAAATGTTAGTGGTATGCAAAGGGCGAGGGGGTTGCGGGAGAACAAAGGACACCCCGTTTATAATAATTTTGTTCAGAGAGAGAGGATTTTCGTTGAAAAAAATAATCCAGTCAAATAAAGGAGTTAGATGGAAATTCAATCAGTCTGCACTTTATTTTATCTTTGCAAAGATGAGAATAAGAAAATCATAACAGCTCTCACAGCTCAGTCTTCTGCCCTGTTCTGATCTAGGCAAGGTTTCTCTCACTAACTTAAAGTCTGCAAAAGAGCTCTGAATATCTCCACATAGTTAATCTAAACAAGTTACAAACAGTTGAAGAAAAGTGTGAAATGTTTGCATAAACCTTGAGGGAATGGCTTCTGGTCTGTTGTGGGAACTATTGTTTTCTTTTCTAATCCCTAATATGACACTTTAGTCTTGATGTTTTGGGGCCAAAATGAATAATTACATTAAAATGACCACAGAACAGATGGTTTGAAAAAGATACAAAGGAAGCCATCTTTTTCAAAGGTACTGTAGAAAAGCCAAAACTGAACAGAGAGGGAGGACTGTGGCTTTACCTCAGAGGCATTTAACCCTGTCTTCAAGCTCATCCAAAGAAATCACATCAACCGTCTCATCATTCAGATGCCTGAGTAAACAGCTTACATTTAAAAAGTTGCTTGTAATACGTCTAGGAGGATGTCCTTAAACTACAGAATGCTCAGCCTAAACCACTAGAATTAAAGAACAATAGACATTTTTAGAAAAACTGAACAAATTGCCTCTGATTTAAGCATATTTTGTGGTGGCTCTGGGGGAGTTGCAGAGATCCACAGCTCAAGTAGAATCTTTTAACTGGGCGCCTGTTGGCTCTGCACAAAACAGGTGTCATGGCGGGTTTTAAGCTTTTAGCCCAGATGCAGAAACCCCCCGACAAGAGAGAGAAATCAGTTGAATCAGATTTATTTAGTTCTCTGACAGCAGACGGAGCTGCCCTAATCAAAGAGTCCACAGGTAACCGGCTGGGGCAGGAAACGGAAATCACTGGAGGAGGAAGCAGAGATGGTGAGTTCGAGGAACGTGGGAATCAGGGGAACTGAACTTGACTGCATTGGTTTCCTTACTGTTTGAAGAAAGCCATAGGCTTGGAGAGGAGTACGAGTTGTCTGGGTTTGAGTCTCTTTGTGATCCAGAGCTACGGAGGAGTGCTGAGGGGGATCGGACAGGTTGGCTCAGGTAGTCGATGCTCGGAGAAGAGTTCAAGCTGCCAGTCGTGGGGCCCAGACGAGAACCGGGGATAACGGAGGAGTCGAGTTTGAGGCTTGGGCATCCAGTGGGTAAGCACCACGGCGTCACGAGGAGGATCTCAGGAAACAACCAGCCAGGGTCTGACTGGTGAGTCCGAGAAGCACGGAGGAACACCTGAAGGCAACGAGGAGAACAGATGAACAGATAAGTTCAAGGCAACGAGGAGAATTCTCAGAGAATTGCTCTTGAGGCTAAATGATACCTTTACTGGCAAACACTCGGCACCGATGGGCTGACAGCGAACTCTTCTTAAGGGCCAACTAATGAGGCTTGATGGAAAACAGCTGAGCAACCAATGCCACCGCACACCATCCAGAAGCTGGTGCCACCTGGTGGAGGAAGGGAGAACGAGGCACGCAGGGAGAAGAAACAAAAGAGACTGGGGAACCTGGATCATGACAACAGGCCTTTATGGATTAGCAGCAATGCAAAAGGTGAACTAAAACTAAGTAAAACTTTATTAAAAGAGTGTATTTAAACATGATATGAGTATGTTGGTGAAGTTTTGGGTAAATGGTATAAGAGTTCTGCACTTAAAATAAAAAGAAATGTCTCCATTATCTTGATTCAGTATGGTCAAAATCATCATTGCATTGGTAGAAAAAAAACATCTGACAAGTTTTTTTTATTCATTTTTTGGTCAAACTTGACAGTGAAGGTGGAAAGCAATTTAGGAAAGATATAAAAATACACATTTGCAATTTTGCCATAAACTGAATTAGTTTATCCATTTAAAAGCCATGAAAGAGACACAGAAGTCATATGGAAGATGATGCTGCTCAGATGGGAATAAAACAGAACTTTGGTCTATAGTAGAGATAGAATGATACATGTACCAGCCAACAATTTTGTCTGTTATTAGCGGTTTTCATTTTATCGGTATCAGCCAATGGGTGCATGCGTGGTACGATTCATTAGTGCATTCAGCAGCCATGCCATGAGTCAGGTTGGGGTTTTTTTTCAGTTTAAGACACGTTCAACATCTTTTATCGTGATGTTATTTTTTATTGTGGAAATCAGGGAGAAAAGGCAATATTGGCTTCAAGAATCGGCCCAAAAATATCTGCAGTACATATGCAGTACATAAAACCTGTATTGCTCGATCTCTAGTCTATAGGCAAAGACCATTGTGTGGAGAATGACAAAGATCCGCCCAAATAAAAAAAACATTCACACAATAAAAGATGGTGGCAACATCATCCTATGAGGGTCGGTTCAACAGGGACAAGGGAAACTGTTCAGTTGATGGGAAGATAAACAGAGCTTAATGCAAGGCAACCTTGGAAGAAAACCCTTTAAAAGCTACAGATCTAATGTGGGGAGGTTTTCCCTTCATCTCGAGAAAGATGAGCAATCAAAACAAAATTCTGTTATAAAATGGTGTAGTCATTCTAATCCAACTTTTGAGAAACTGTGGCAGATCTTGAAACAGTATAGTAAGCCCCCGATGCTTCCCACCCAGCCAACAGAGCTTAACCAATTTTTAAAGGAAAAAAAAACAAGGGTCTTAGTCTTTTGCATTGTTGGAAGTTTGATTTTTACCAGGAGGACTCCAGGTTGAGATGTACTCATGCACAGTGCTGAGAACCTGCTATCAGAACCATGAGCCTTGTGGCTCATGGCCAAAGTTGTAAAACAAGTAAATCAGACCTTAATATCACAAAGCTTGACTTCTTTATTTAAACAATAATTGCTTTTACTAATTGCAATTAGTAAATTGCATGTGTTAAACTACCTACTGATCAATAGCTCCAAAGAAGCACACACAGACTTCAGGCCTTAGCTGTTTATCCCATCAAACCCAGATTTTAATGGATCTTTTTTTGCCTGTGACAGATGAGGCTGTGGGGTTTCAGTCTGGCTCGGGGCAGACTGCGTGCAGCCGGTGGGGTCATTTGAACCTTGTGGTTGCAGATGAGAGAGTGCTGAGAAGCAAAGAGCCAAAGCTGCGTTCACAAGTGGCCGACAGTGGGAGAGTCAGGAAGTCTGGCGACTGTGAACACCATCCAGCATCACACCAACCATCCTCACGCACTCAAACTCACACACTGTAACCCACACTAGGATAGTTCTGCAAATGCAAACCTTAATAAAACCTTAACAAAAACATTTGCAATATTTTATTCCCTGCAGACTTAGAACAACAATTTAACAACTTATAATTACTGCCTTATAAATAGCATTGCTTCACCCTTTTAACTGCAGCTATTTTTTGTGCTGCAAAACATCAGTCTGAATTAAAAAAAAATATTACGTAGGGGCTTTCTTTGAATAAATGCCATAATCTAAAATATAAACATTGGAATTTAACACTTCATCAGTGAAACTAAAATTTGAAAGTCTTAAATATTGATTAATGATCATTTCCCTTGTGCCTGGTGATCCAGCTATTTTTAAATCTTGCAAACAGTGTCTCCATGCACCTCCACGCTTTAAATACCGAGCAAGGAGTAAAGTCACATGTAAAAGTCTGAGTGAGCAAGAAAATTAACTATGTTAAAAACATTTTTTTTCTTTTTAGCATATTCTGTTTCTGTTCATTTTGTTATAAAATGCATTTCTTGTTTGTTTAAATACACAACAAAATATAGATTTTTAGAAAAAAGTTAAATTAGATTCCCAGTTTTGCATCAGATTTTAGAAAAAAATTTCCTAACTTTGGTTTCAAGTCAATATATACCAAACCAAAGGCGCAGATGAAAATGAATACCTTTGAACTGGAGCGGGGACAAGACAAAAATGCGGACTCTCCTCTACTTTTTGTCCTCTACATAGAATCCTTAGCCCAACTAATAAGGCAAACTGATGGCATTAAAAATGTAAATATTTCAGGCGATGTACACAAATTATTATATTAGGTAACATATAATCTCTACCTAACAGGGCAAAAATATTTGTTTCAAATTCTGATTATAGCCAGTAAAAACAGTCACCAGACACTGGCTCCTCCCTACAGACTCCACTCAAGAAGAACAGATAGTGTGTTAATGAAATCTATCAGATGGAAAGGAAAAAATGTTCAATCAGTTTACAGCTAAACAAGTTTAATACCCTTCAGTCCAAATGAGTCTCCTATATTAACCAAATACATCATGCAAAATATTGGATTGAGTAATTAGAAATATTAAAAAGAGCTAATTGTTTTTTTGGGAGGTTTCCATATCTTATCTTACCGTCTTATGGCTATGTATATACATGTATAGTCTTTTTAGAATAGTTCCTCCTTGTTGTCCCTGTTCTTGTTCTGTTTTTTCAGGGTTTGGTCACCTTTTATTTTTTTATTATCTTTTTAACTAAAAAACAAAGGAATATTGGAATTGAGCACATACTCTAATTGTGAGCTTGTGTTTCCTGTATTTTTCTCCAAAACACAAAGAACTGCAAAAAAACAAACAAAAATAAACCAAAAAATAAAAAATAAAAAAACGCTGTAACTTGGGGTTATGACAGAAAACACAAAACTCCATACTCCTACATCCAAATGACAAAGTTTTGTAATCTTACCTCTATGGCAAAAATGATATTTAGTCTTGAAGGTTTCTTTACTTAAAAAACAAAAATATGACATAATGTACGTTGCGGCTCCTCCTGGCTCTTTCTATAACTCTTTGATTTTATAATAACATAAATATTTCAGTTTTATACTGTAGTTTCCCATATAGTTTTATAATTACAGTGAATCCTCTAGTATTATTGACACTCCTGGTAAAGATATTCATCCTGTCCTTAAATCCTTATATCCTTAAAATCTTTTTGTTTTGGGATACTTGGCAAAACCATAATGCTCTTTGCCAAGTATCCTCTTTAATGAAGAGCTTTAAAAGTTTTTATATTTTGTTTCTGCCTTCCTTACCTCTGCCCTATAAGCATTAGTAACATAAACTTTGTTTTCATCATGTTTATCAAAGTTATAATTAATTGTATTATTGCACTATTGATTATAGAGAAACGAAGGAAGGAAAGTAACTAACTTATGCATCCGTTGCTGGGGATCTACCTAACTTGTATTTTCAGTGTCAATAGGTCTTTTCGCCAAATCATATTTATTCCTCTGCAGCTCAAAAAATAAAATAAGCAGTATCTCGCAAAAGTAAGTTAACGCCCCACGTTTTTATAAATACATTTTTATATCTTTTCATGATACAATAGTGAAAACATGGCGCTTTGAATCAATGTAAAGCAGTGCAGACTCAGAGCTTGTATACCACGGTACATTTCCTGTCCTCCTAAAACCTTTCAACATTATAGCATTAATGTCAGCGAAAGAGAATACACCCTTATGTGAAAATGACCAAATTGTGCCTTAAATGTGGATATTATGCATGAGCCTTAACTTGTTTGAGCACAGAGTTTACTAGAACTTCACAGGCTGGTGGATTCTTGTCATCTTCAACCGTATCACCTTCTATTTGGAGATGTTTTTGGTTGAAGACCTGCTTCACTAGTTCAGCACCTTTTGGGGTTTTTATTTTTTGTAACATTGTCCTCCTGCCCAGTTTCCAAGGGGAAAGTGCACAGCCAGCAATGCTCATGGAGTCTACAAACAATGATACTACCACCATCGTGCTTGACTGTATCCAACACTCACTTATATTTATACACCTCACCTAGTTTTTGCAGCAAAGACTGTTGCCTCGTCTACCTTTATGTAGAACAGGGGTGTCAAAGGTTAGTCCAGAGAAGTCGGCGCCCTCCAATGTTTTACCCTTTTAATGAATGTCATTCAAAAAAAGCCTGTTAATCAGCCATAAGTGGAAATCGGGTGTAATGAAGCAAGGACAAATTATACTTCTTCACCATGAGGTTAGGAGGAAGGAAAGGCAAGGTTTAACATATCTGCTTCCTCACTGATGACACTTTGGAGGGAAATGTTTAAATTGTGCCAATTTAGACATTTTCACTTAGGGATGTGTTCCCTTTCCCTTTCGGAAGTTTAGACAATGATGGCTGTGTGTTTAGTTCTTTTTAAGCTGTTCACTTTTATTTTCTATAGTATTATTGTATCCATAAACAGATATATTACACTGAATGTACAAAAACATATGCGGTGTACTCACTTATGTGAGATACTCTGTACAAATTGATCCAAAAATGTGTCACAATAGTAAAAAAAGTAAAAAAAAAAAAAACAATGTATATGAATTCTTTTTAACAATTGAACCCCACTCACCCCATTCCCAAAATGCTCCAACAGTGAGCCCCAGTTTGACATCAGACAAACAATTTTCTGATCTATTTGCAAAAAATGCGAGCGTGCTCTCAGCAAAGGTAAAAGACTGGAATTCAGCAGAAACAACAAGCGATCTGCAGGCAGACTAAGTGGGTGAATGAGCAGGTTAATGGTGACAGGGCCTTGAATGGCTGTGACAGAGAGAAAGCAGCGAACAGGCTCCAGCGCTGAGAGGGGAAGTGACCCGGAAACACTGAGTAAAGTGCAGCTCGCCGGGCCCTATCAGAGAAAGAGGAGGGGGGGAAGAAATCTGTGTAGAAGCATTGAGTTGAATCTGCTTAAACACACATTTTGCCAAATCCCTCAGTGTTTCTGTAGTGATGCATCACTCAGAGAAACAGTGATTAAGAGTCTCTTTTTCTGCACCCATTTGTGCACACAAGTATGGCAACATAAACAAACTCACACTTAAACTCCATAAAATATTAGCCAATTGAAATATAAATGGCCTTAGACCACCTTAAAGACACATTGTTTGTGTTTCTCAAGAGAGCACAGATTTATTATTGCAGCAGACAAATCTACACCGTGCAACAAAAAGCGTAAACCTGATCAACCCCCTAAATGGAGTTTATCAAGGAAGGTGGTAAACATAACTTTTTCTCTCCCCTACTAAATCAGAATATGTATTTATATGGGAATTAAAAAGCTTAGTTAAGAGAGTCAGAATTTGGATTGTACAAGGAATAATTATCATTACATCATTTTATTTTTAGCAGTTAGACACGGCTGGCTGATGTTACTAATAGCCACAATCTAATTAATAGATAATATCTTTCTGAATTACCTGGCTTAAAATGGACCTGTTGAAAGAAACATTAGTGAGTCACTGCTGTAGTTTTTAGGCAAAAAAAATTATACAAATAAAAGATAAAATTCAATCATGTAGAAAACATTTTATTTTAAATTTGTCTTGGTCAATATTGTAACTTGATTAAACTTTTTTTTAACTTTTTTACTTGGATAATTCCATTTGAATCTCTAAATGTATACAAAAAGCTCATTATTAAAAAAAGTAATGTCATTTTTTTTTTAATTAGTTCATTTTTAAAGCTATCTATAAATTATTGAAACAAAGAGCTTCTTAGAACTTATTTCTATTTCTTCCTAGGTTGTCAGGTCTCCAATGTCAGGATAAGTTCTAACAAACTTAAACATATGCACAGCACAGTAGAGAGACATGCGTAAGTATAAAATAAATCTGTTTTTATTTGCTGTCCAGTTTATTTAAATTATGTATGGACTATTCTTTTGGAACAGTAAAATAATCTTTCTTCTGCAACATATTCGTTTGCACAGAAGCACAAGACTTTCAGTAAAGCAGAAAACCTCCCTTGAAATGGCTGGAGTTAGCTTTAGTAAAGTTTGCATAAACAATTTGATCGGACAGCTTTAATAAATTATTTAAAAAAAATTTATTTTTTAAAGAAGGCGAATAAAATTCAAACGGTAGTCAGAGAAAGCCCACATGCTCCAACATATACCCTAAAAACTACCCCTTAAAAAAGGTTTTAACAGCAAATGGAAAAAAAACCCAAAGATTTGTTTTCAGTTCAGTGTCCGTATGGATTGCATATATTCCACTTTTTTATTGCAAAAAAAAATTGTTTTCAATAATTGAACTGCATTCACAGTTTAACAGTCTTACCGAAGGTCAAATGAGCATGAACCGTTAAAAAAAAATAAACAATAAGGCCTTATATAAATACAGAAGTTCTGGATTGCGTGCGCACGCACGCACGCTACCGCGGGGTAAGAAAGCTGATTTATCACTTGGTACATTCGATCAAATGAGGTTTGATGCATGCTCTTTACTCTGATGATCTTGAACTCCATTCAATAATAATAATAATAGTAATAGTAATTATTTTAAAAAGTGGCACATGCATTTTTGAGACGTATGTTCAAAAATATCCAAAGCGGCCCGCAAAAAATAATAAAAAAAATAATAATGTAATAATATAATATACCGATCGCAGATGATTGTTGCCCGTAGTGTCCAGGGGGAAAAAAACTAAAGAAAACATCAGTCTGTATCAAACAGGCCAAAATATTTGCCAGAGTTGGAGAAGTAGATGTAAGGCGCAGCGTTCGCCGTCGGATACATTACGGGGAAAGGCATCGGTAACAAACATCCCCCCAGCAGGCTGCTGTCTTTGTAAAAACTCTGTAACTGTGTGTTTTTCCCCACTTCAGAGAAGTGCTCCGCGCCAAGCGGACTCTCTGTGTCCGTGGACAGCTGTCTTTTGAGCTTGTTGCGGCGGTTCTGGAACCAGATCTTTACTTGGGTTTCCGTGAGCTGAAGCGAGCTGGCGAGGCATGCCCTCTCCGAGCTGCTCAGGTAGCGCTTCATGTCGAAGGTGGCCTCCAGTTGGAAGATCTGCCTCTTGGAGAAGATGGTGCGGGTCTTCTTCTTGACCGTAGCTTTGGTGTCGGCAGCAGACTGCTGCTGCTCGGGACCGTGCGCAATCTGCGCGACCGGAGAGGAGGAATCTGTAAGCGACGCGGTGTTTTTCCCCCGATCCGCTGAACGGGCTGTGGGATTATCTGTGGACAGAGTCGGCAGAGTTTTTAGGCTATTGACGCCAAATTATAGTACACTTTTAATTTTCCCTTTTCTATCGCCCGACTTTTAAAAAAAATCAAATTCGATTTTCTATTTGTTAAAAGTATAAACATTTGAAAGTCACCTGTCTCATCGCTGTCATGTTTTCTCGGGACGTCCCACACCTCCTGACATCTCCTCTGAAAATCATTTTTACACTCAGTGTCCCTCCGCTCCTTTAATAAGTCCAAACTCGCGCAGTCCTGCCGCTGCTTCAGGTTTAAGATGCTGTCGATGGTGAATGTAAAACATGAGCTCCGACTCGGTCCGTCCTCTTTGCTCATATTCCCCGGCATCTCACGCGCTCCTGCTCGGTTCCACACTCACCGACCTCTTCGGACTCTCCGAGCCGCATCGCTCTCCTCCACAACTGAGACTGGGACGCACAACAGCCGGTGATCCCGGAAGGGTGCGGGATCAGCAGTTTCTGATTGGTGGCGTTGTGGGAGTCGACAAGAGGCGGGATCAATGTTCACGTCTGCTCGCCATATTGTAGCCTCGAACTTTATTCATTCATACAAATGTATGCGCATTTTTTTCTCTCTCAAACAATTAAAAAAAAAAATCAATCTTGACCTGAGAGCTCAGTGTTAGTCCAATGAAATGTACCATCAATATCCAAAGGTGTTGTTAATAACTTATGATTTTTCTAAAATCAAGCTGAAATTCTGGCTTGTCGGCTATTTTAAAAAATAGTTCAATGTGTCTAAATTCAAGATACAATATGTTTTCTGTGGAGATTTATTTGAGAACTTAATAGCTCTGAAATTCCCTAAAAATTGCAACAACAAATTCTTGCTTTCATTTTTATTCACTTATGTTACAAAGGTCTGTCACAAATGTATCTTAATTAAGGAGAAAGTGTGTTACGGTACAAAAGCTTATTCATCTTGCATTCAGATTGATAAATAGTCCCAATAAAGTACTTTTTATCAATCAGATGGACAATCTACATTAAATCATGTCAGGAATCTTATAAATCAAATGAATCGATGCAAATCAGAGGAATCTCTGTTTCTGCTTTATAAAGATCAGTTTTCATTAATAGACTGCATTTGTTAAGTAAACTGTCCCCAAACTCTAATAAGTTTAGGGCCCTAGATGGCAAAACAGTCATCAAATATCTTTTAAGGGAATCTTGTCTATTTTTATCTGCAGAAATGTTAAAATGTTGCTGGAATGGCAGCTTTTTAATATTGCATGGCCTGTGGTTATACCTAAGCATCTGAATCAAATTAAAATTAGTCAAACTTATGTCACTCTAAAATTATTTTCTTTTTTCTTTTCATTTTTGAGCCAAAATATCTTAGGTTTTTCCTCAACTACTGATGGCTATACATTTTTGTCAGGATTTTCCAAAAGAAAGTTGTTATATCTAGTCATCCACATCATCAAGCAGCAAAGTAGCCCCACACCATAGTACCACCACCATAACGGATGCCATAATGTATTTTTTTCTGAAGTGTTTTGTTAGCCTTATATCAAATATAACAGTTTGAGCACCTTTGTCTTTTCACTCAACAGAATATCTTCATTTTCTTTCAATATCAACTTTAGGTAGCTAGATAGTTTTGAGGGAAATGTGCTAGTGATAAAATCTAATTTGTTAGCTATTTATGTTCTTTTTGGGGAACAGAGTTTTTCTATTCTTTGGTACACACCAATGAATGTCATTTTGCCTAATCTCTTAGTGTGGAGTCTTAACAATAAACGTAACCCACTAGAGACAGACCTTTAGACCTATACCTATCATTTTAGATTCTTTTTTGGCCTCCTGGATGAATTGTTGGTATGCTCTTGAGGTAATTTTGGTAGGTTGGCCACCATGAAAGGTTTCCCCCTCTTCCATGTTTTGTCTTTGTGTGTGGATAATGTCTCTTTCTGTGGTTCATTAAACTCCCAAAACCTTAAACAAAACATGTTAGAAACCTTCCCAGATGCACAGATAACATTTTTGCAGATCTGTTTTGCAGTTTCTTCAGAATGGGGAAAGATTTTTTGCGTTTTTTTTGGGGGGGGGGGGGGGGAAATTTAAACCCTCGTATTA
>JAUZNJ010111828.1:0-20025 GCA_034780135.1 Jordanella pulchra | reverse complement strand
GGGATGAATGGAGTCTGGTGTGCTACTGCTTGGGTGGAAAGAAAACCAGCAGCCACACGGCCCTTTCTGGAACCAGTGATAGAGACATACCCCAAGCAGCTTGCAGCTGTAATTACAGCGAAAGGGGGCGCTCCAAAGTATTAAGTCAAGGGGACTGAATTATTTTGCAAGTTGTTCATTCATTGTTTAAAAGTTCAAAATATCCAATAGATTTCGTTGCACTTCATGATTGTACCCCACTTGTAGCTGATTTTAGATCTTTATGTTTGAATTATGAAATGTGGCAAAAGGATGGAAAGTTCAAGGGTCACTGTAGTTTGTAATTAATTATTATTGTCAGTAACATCAATAATAGGATTTAAGCTTATGTCACTACTCAGACTTATTTTTTTTGTGTTTTTTTTTTAATTGTCAACTCTTGTGTTGTTGACATCTTTTAATCAAATTTCGGAGAAAAAAGTTTCTCCACCATTAGATAACCATATCTCTACTATTATTACACCCTTCATGGAGACTATCCAAGCCATGAAAAACCTCCAGGAGAACCAGGGACCATGCTGACTTTTCTACCCGCCTAAGGCTCACCCATAGGTGGATATAGGGCTGGACATAATCCCTCAAACTCAACCATGGGAAATAAAACTATTTAGACCGAAATTCATCTAAACACATCCAATCACCACTTTATACCAACTCCAGGCTATTACAGAGCTTGGGACTTTTCTTTTCTTTTTTTATCATGCTGTTTTTTTAATTCTACTGGAACCTGTGGCCAAAACATAGACCTGCACAACTCTTCTGCCTATTCTTGTAGCTCACACTCCCACTTGATAAGGTTTATTTATTTATTTTAACCCTGCCTGGAGTTACCATTGGTGTCTGAGTTGAGCTGAATGCCAGTCACTCCTTAGAGAGATGTCATTCTACTCATCAAATTAAACCTATTTTAAAGATATTTTTCAGGAAAAACATTCAAAATGTCTCCAAATGAGAGACCAAACCTTAGATTATAGGACAAAATTGACACTTAAGGAGTAACAAAAACAACACATTTAGACCAGATCATTTTATTTACACTATATTAACACCACTACTGAATTTTCCAGTGCAAGCAGCAATGATGTCCTGCTCATACTCTTCCAATATACAGATATATAAGATAAGAAAGCTGTGAAAAATATGTACTGAAAAAACTGAACTCCCCTTTAACAAAAATCATAATCTGGAAACTGTAATAAAACTTATGTAAACTCTTCAAACATCAATGTTTCATTAAAGATTTCCTAGTGTTCTGCAGGTCAGACAAAGAATTCAGCTTGAAATGGAACAAGTGAACAGGTTGTTCAAAGTGGACAGTAGTAACTAAATTGTTTTTACACTTCAAAATATCCAATAAATCAAGACTGAAGTTGTACTTAGACTTTTGAAATGACGGTATGTGTTTGACATAAATCCACGAGTGAACATTTAGAGGGGAAACATGACTGAAGGGAATTGCAGGTGTAGTGCAGTCAGACATTGTTTGCCCTCTTTGGAAATACAGTCTATCTGCTTTTGCAACAATAGCTGAAACCAGATCCTATGTTGTAACTCACCCCCACTTTGTTTTATGAAGTAGAGACAGCGTGGCGAAGCTGGTTGGTGCCACAGCGGATGCCAGTAAAAAGACTCATTCTCTTACTTTGTTTTGTTCAGCATGCAGCAAATGTGATTTAAAGTTTTAGAATCTCTATCTTAAAATAAAAGTAATGTGTTCCACTCTGGAACATTCATTGATGGACATCTCTCCTGATCTTTCATAATGGATAAAAACTTAAAAACAACTTTTTTTTCACTGGCCTCTAGAGAGGAACTTTTCCTCATGTGTGCAGTGTGCGGCTTACCCTCAGTGCTGTTTGATCTTTTTCTGGAATCAAATATAATGATTGTGGGTAACTTTGAAATCTGGAAGCACACTTGTTGGGTCTGACTGCAGAGCTCCTCAGCTCTGCTCTCATGGTACACTTAAGCTTCTGTTTGTTGTTTATTGAAGTATCAGAGGATTTGGATTAGATTCCACCAATTAGTAAGTAAAAATGGTTTCAGAGATGTGAGAATGACAGTTTATATAATTGACCGTATTCAATTTAGTTAAAGCATTATTTATTTTTTTTATGTATCACTGTGGTGGACCACAATGCAAAGCTTGCTTTAGCTCAAACAATTTCACCTTTTTTTATGTCTTGTATTTTTGACAAACTAGAAAGAAAGAACATTTAAGAGGAGAGGAAAGGTCATTTAAGAGAAGCTCTTTTTAAATTTCTTTCTTATCCTACAGTAACAAGAGAAGGATTAATGTTTTGCATTGAGGATGAGATTCCAGGTAAGACTAGAAAAAAGATTTTTCGTTGCCTTATATTTCCTTATACATAATGAATGTCTTAAATGTCACACATGCTTCTTTACAGCTTTTTAACTTCTTGTATTTTGTGACATTTTGATGATTCAGACTCTATACATTCATTCAAAGCATAACCACATTAGTGGTTAGGAATTTTATTGGTGAAACTTGTCTGCCTTCATGTGGTTATCTGCTTATTTGTTAGAGTCAGGGGACTATGGTTTTTATTTTAGTTTAATAACTTTATAAGACACCTTTTTTTTCTGTTATAAATATAAACTTTACCACAAGGCCTGTAGCAGTGCTCACCAACCTTGTCTAAGCCCACATCACTTTATAAATTCAAATCCATTTATACTGTAAAAAGATAAGATACAATTTTTTAAAATGGTAAACAATATTGACTTTGTTTTAACAAATGTTCTGTTTTATAAGCTGTAAGGAGAGCAGTACATACTTGTTATGTCAGCGCTTTTTAAAAACTAAAATATGATTGCAATGTATTACAGGTAGTTCCTGGAAAAAAGGGAGACCCATAAGTTTATCTCTAAATCATGTACGAAACTACAAGGTATTTACAAACCCAAGTATACTAAAAAGCCTCAAAGTCAGAGTGATAGCTTCTTGGAAATATTAGGAATATATTTTCACTGCTGTTTTCTTTTTACCACAATGAAATATGTTTTGTCAAGCATTTATTCTTTATACCTGATCTGCAAGTTTGTAGTTGTGTTTCAGGAAGATGTTGCACAACATTTTGCACTCTTCTACTTTTTAATCAAGCCAAACTTTTAATACAGCAGGTCAGTTGGAATTAGTAAAAAATATTTATATATATTATATTTATGTTTATAATAATGAGAGTGCCCAACATTTCTTTAATGTTTTAGTCGAATTACCTCTAAAACGGCCTTAATTGGCTCCCATTTGTTCACAATGTGCTTTTTAAATGTTACAATATGATTTGTGAAGTGCACCCATCCCTCGTGCAGCAAAACACCCCACATAGCATGATGTTTCCAACCCTGTGCTTCAGAGCTAGAATGCTGCTCTAAAGGTTCTAAAGGTTTAGATGTGATTATATCCATTATATGAAACACTAACTAATTTTTATACTTCTGAATCTGAAGAAAGTCATTCAAATCATCTATTGTTGTTCTGCTTGTAATCTTGATTTACCTAAAACAGGAGCATTTAGTTTGGCTTTATGGTGAACAATGAAAAGCAGATGTGTTTCTCCATACATCGTGTATATAAATATCTGGTTTCTACTTTACACTCTGTACTGTATTCAGCACCAATAATGATGTGAAAGGTCAGGATTTGTTTGACCAGTAGGTATCTTTGCACTCATCACTCTTTATACTTTTCAAACATATTTTAAAGACTCAAAGTTAATAGGCTTAACTTCTCCTTAAAATAAAGAAAAATTAAACCAGAGTTTAAAAACAGCTTACATGTGCTCATTGTAATGTCACCTTCAAACAATGTAAAACACAACACAATACAAGGCAACGCACCAACCATCATTGTTGCTTCCCATTGTTCTGGTTTCAAAGAGTCGTGCTGGTGTTAAATTTGTGCGGTAATTTGAAGCTACAGCAAAATTATTTTTTCCAGCTTGGTTTAAACCGTTTGTGTTTTTAGTGTTTCAGCATCAGCTTTCTAAGTAAATCTTCATTTTACAAATCCATTTAGACCAAGAATTTCTAATGTATTTTTGTCACACGAGCTGAGAAATATTTGCCCATGAATGAACCCTATGTGCAATTCAAATTGTTTCATTTTCTTCACACCATCTTGAGCTTCTCAACACACTCATTTAAGGCTAGGATCTTACCTAACTGCTCTGCTATGTGTGTGGGTAAAAATTGTAGGTGTCAGTAGATGAAAAAAAAAAAAACTCCCTTTGAAAGCAGTGAATTAAAAAAGTAAAAACTGTGTATTTTCCTATTGGTAGGTGGTATTTGCCATCTGTTTTTGTCAGTGTTTAGGTGAACTTTAAAACGCTTTAATTTCTGTCTGTACAGAGGTTTTAATTCTAAACTCTTAAAGGAATCGGTTATTATCATGACGCCCAAGGCACCACTTTATCCATGCAAACAATGTCCAAAATAAGAGTTTATAATCTCAGCCAAACAGAGAGTCTGTTATGGCTGACTCAGTTGCTGAGGAAGAAGACGCTGACTGGTGATATTTCTGTTTGTTTAAACTTTTTACTCACAGTGAAACAGCGTTAATTTTGGTTTGTGGTATGTCGGTGGTCGGGGATTGCAGAGCGGTGTGAAGAGCAGATGGTGTGGATTGAAAACCTGCTCGAAAACAGCACAGGTTCCTTTCCTTTCTTGATTTTCAGATTCATCATTATTCACCATAGAAAGTAACAACAGAGCTAATAAAAAGGATAGTGTCAAAGAAAGTTAGCTGATCTGAGCTGAGATGTGTTTCTGATTCTTGTTTTTTCTTTTATATTTAACATGTTAGGGTAGATTATGGAAGAGAAAAAGCAGGGACACTTTACTTAATCAGTGAACACAAGAGGAAAAAAAGCAAGAGTCTTATTCCCAGCCATAGCACACACATGGGAGCGGGTTCCCACTAGTGCCTTAAAATAGTCACAGAGGGCTTTTCAATTATACAGGCCACGCGGTAAGAAGGGGCCCAATCATAAAACCAGCGTGTTTACCTCCTCTCTAAATCTTATTCTGCTGTGATTAAGGGGCAGAATACGTCTGGGACGTCGGAACAGAAAGGGGTGGGGGGATGGGGGGGTGATATTTAGCCAAAGACTACATGAGGCACAATGAGAGGAGCAATTGTCAGCCATCTGTGACCTGAGACCAGCGCAGTCAGGTCTGTCCTGTAACTGAATATGAGCCGATTGAGAAAATGGAGTGGGTCATTACAGCGACGAAGTCAGGTTGAGGTGTGTGAGGCCTGATGTTCAAGTCAGAGTCTCATTCCTGATTAAGAGTGAAAGCAAAGTGTCTCTTAGTAGATTTATTGGTAACGATGTAAACTTATAGAACAAACAGCTCTAACTTCGGTGTGTAATCAAGTTATTTGTATTTACTGCACATGGGTGAAGAAATAATAATATGATGCATAGTTTTTAATATTTTCTTTTTATAAATATAAAATCAGACAAGTTTCTAGCTTTCTAACCAACAACACATCTAAAGGCAGCAGGACCTTGAGTATTTCTCCAACAGGTTCTCTTTCAGAATACCTCAATAGATCTGAACTCTGATCAGCTTTCCTCATCTGGAGGATAAAATCATATATTTATGCTGATTTTTTTGCCAACATATTTATTGTTGCATTTTTGATGTATGTAATATGTATTTGCATTCTTGATATTGTTTTAATTGTTGACATTTTAATAACATTACATAGGCCTTTGAATGTGCAGGGTTAATTTTTTATTTTATTTGGCTACCTAAAAAAATACATAAAGGAAACCATAATGCTGTAGGTTTTTTTATCATAATTGAAGGCCTCTATGTTTATCTTTTTTGCTGAACTGATGTGAAAAAAGACCCCGTAGATTATGAGCAGTGCTTCATAAGAGTGAACCCATGGTTTAAACCTCTGACGACAAAAGGAGGGCTGCCGTACATCAAGTTGCATTGCAGGATTCCCTCACTGTCATCATGGAAAATATGATGTGCTCTCTACCTACGCACTTATGCACTGGCAATTGTTCAAATTTTACTTCCAAAATCTTAATAGAAACAATGGCCGCCTCTTAGGGTGTGCATTTGGTTTCTCATCGCTTCTATGTCAGTGCTATAAAGAAACCAGCTGAACAAGTTTGGAAACAAGTCCCTCTCTTAATGGATTGCAAAATCATGAAAATCTTTTATAGGTGATAGTCATGCTATGCAAGAAAGGATATCAATGCATTAATCCAAATTAAATGAAGGAACTGTACATAAAAAAAGTTAAGCAGATTGCATTACATAGTAGATGTATAGAAAACACACAAAAAAAGATTAAACTGCAGTAAACATGTTACAGGCTTTTATCAATGCTTATAGGAAAAGTAAATATAAGCAACAAATATTTCAGCTAATGAATTACTTTCATGTACCTGCTGTTAGATGGAATACAATAAGAAAAAACATCCAACAGCAGCTGAAGTAGCAACAGCACCATCTCCAGGTTTAAAGCTAAAAGTCACCAGACTGATTGCTTCCTGCAGGGGTCTGCAACCTGCAGCTCCTTCCTCTGTTTTTACAAGATGAAGTAATAAATGTTTTTAATTAAACAGACAATAACACGCTTTTAAAAGTAATTTGGTGTTTTATAGCTTTAAATAATGCACTTCATATTTGGAGTGAGCTGCCTTTCTTTTCATGTTTGTGAAGCGGATTTGAAGTCAGACAATTCATTTTGCTCTACCATCTGAAAATAAAATCATGTCTTAGATAACCCTGGTAAAAAGTTTAACCAAATAGACATGATATAAGAATATCACATCTAAACTTTATACTGATAAGAATAAATATGATAAAATATGATAAATGAAATAAGATTAAAACAAGTGCTGCAACTACTTTGTAGGGCTGAGCAAGCACAGAAACAGGAGGTTTCTCCTTTTCACTCTAAGATTGTTGAGTTTGATGTATAACCATGTTAATACAGTTTGATACAGTCTTATATTTAATCTAAGACAGACTTAAATCTTTTGGTTATCATTGTAATAGTGAATAATAATACGTATTTTGACAGTGGTGATAATATTTGAACCAAAGAAAGGGGGCAAAAAAACAAACTAAGTAAAAGCTGATGGTTTAAACTCAGATGCTTTAAAATGAAAGGCCTCTAATTTAATTAATTATTCTAACTTAAGTATAAATCTGACTTTTGTTGATCTTTTATTCAGCAGGTCAACCTCAGCATAAACACCCCTGTCTATTTTTTTTTTGCTGGCTGGATGCTTCGGGGATTATGTTTTTTAACGAGCTGCACATCCCAGGGGGCAGATCATCCCTATAAATATTTCACAGCTTATATTAACATTATCCAAATTGATTACGTTCATTGCCAACCTTAAATGCTGTTTATCAAAGGAAAGGTCACTTGATGTTTTTGGGCTGTCCAACAGGGTATCTTCCTGAGGGCTCCATAGGAAGACATGGTGTAATATTGATCAATGGTTTAGCTCAAGCTTTGCTTCTCAGTTATTAATATAAAGGGGTAAAAGTTTTTTTATCGTCTCAGGTAAAGAGCAAAGTAAAAAAAAAAAAAGAGTCCACACTTGGAATTATAGAAGTAGTACACAACAGTAGAGACAAAGCTTTTATCCAGGGCCGTTATGTCAACTGCTTTATGCAAATCCAAGTTCACATTAGTGAAAATATAAGACATGTTTTTAGAGTTATGACTCATGCCAACACTCCAAACTGTCTCACCCCCCTGCAGCTGTCCTAATCTGCTGCTCTGTTTGATTTGGGCCGCTTTCCTGCAGCCCTGAAGTGTTTTATGCGGTAAAACTAACTGACAAAGGTTCAGAGCTCTAAGAAAAAGAACAGTCTGCTGTTAAATCTCCCACCTGCTTTTGAAATATGTCAGCAAATATTGCAAAAGCCTTTTGTTGGACCAAAAATGACTGTAGTAAAGATGCTCTTAAATAAAAAGATGCTCTTAAAGCAAAAATAAAAGCAATATTGTGACGATTAATAAGAAAACTAAAAAAAAAAAACAGAATCAACATAAACCTACTATATGAAAAAAGACAAAAATAAAAGGGAAAAATATGTTATGTACGCAAATGTAGCAGCCATGAGAAGTAAGCCAGTTTAAACAGTTCAGGTTGGAGGAAAGTTGTGGAAATTGATATTGATAAAGTTGTATGAGGAGCAGAGGGAGCAAAATCCAGAATCAGGAGGCATCAGGAGGTTTAAAGATATAAATTAAAGGATCCTTCCTATCAAGATAATGGACATTTCAAGGCTCTTTGAGTGAGCTGGATGGAGTCAGGGCAATAAGGAGAGGTGTTGGTAGTAATACCATAACAATAGTATCAGGCAGTGTTTCAAAAACCCAGTATTTGTATTGTATTATCTACTAATGCTTTTTCTTATCAAGCTGGAATCATTCTTTACATCCAATAAGTAAAACTATTATCAGCACATTTTAAAATTGTTGTCTTTAGAGATGTTCTATCCAGGTAAAAGTTCGATCAACAATATTGCCCCTTTGAAAACTAAAGCTGTATCACACTGTCTTTAGATAAATACCAGACAGTTTTTAATCTGGTAGTTATGCTGTTAATGATTGTCCATAAACCCATCCGAGTTTTTCTAATTGTCCATTTTTTAATGTGCATCTAGACCAAAAAACAAACAAACAAGTTTTGGCATTTTTTTTACACCCACACCACATTTTAAAACACACAGCAGATCTGAAGTGATTATGAGAATGACAGCGAATTAAACATTGCTTAAAACAAAGAGGAAAACTGTGTCGCAATGACATTCAGGGGGAGGTTAAAAACTCTGCCCTCCATGCCTTTCTCTAACATAAACAATTCAATGTTTTTTTTTTTTTTGCTCATTCATGAACATACTACTCCACAGTTCCTGTTGAAGTCTCCAAGAACTGACTCAAAGCCAAGGGGACGCCCTTGTCTCTTTTCACTGCCTCCGCTTTGCTTCATTCATGCCCTATGAAGCGTACGCCCCACCCAAACAGAGTCTCCATGGTGACGCACACTGTAATATAGACCGACCTTCAAGGTGTGTGCCTGTTTTTTTCTCCTTTCTAACCAGCCTTTGAACTGTGACAACGGTTAAACGACAAAGTCAGCAGATAAGGGGTTTCCCTCTTCATGGCCTCCAGTCTCCCCGGCAACATTCCTGAATTGACAAACATTGAGGCTGCATACCAGAGGATCTCCCAGGAAGTATCAAAGTCCTCCAGCGTGTTATTGTTGTTGCCATAGTAGTGGATGCCAGTGTGGGAGTGTCTAGAGGTAAAAGCAGGTACACTCACTTTTACTTGTTACGTTCCACTTGAGCCAAAGATAGAAACCGAACGTCACTAGACAGATAAGAACGCACCTGAAACACGCAAACGACTGTTGTAACAATGAGGGATTCCCTTGCATCAAAAGATAACAAACTTGCATGTTTGCACGTTAGATTCCCACGATTTTTTCACATGGTATTTGCATTTTCTTCTTTTGCTAAATGTATCAGTAACTGTTCATTTCATGCCCCTGAAATCCTCTTGAATCTCTTTCTCTTGAAAGCAGAGTTGCCAAAGCAAAATAAAAAAAGCTTCAGATGAGATTTCTCACCTCAATTCTTATTATAAAAAGCTATTATACATGTTTCTGTGTGCATACATGGTTCATAATGGTCACTTGGGATGCATGAGGCTTGAAGCCGTTCACTGCAAACACAAACCAGGGCCATCTGCAAGCCTGGATCACATCCAACAGCAACACTGGAGCACACACACGCTTGAGCGTATCCCACACATACTTTACATGATATCATGGGCTGGGGTGTCAGTGGCTGTTCACCTCATGTTTGAGGTATAACAGCCTGGATGTAAGGCAGATGTTGTGTGACAACCCAAAGGGGTTTGGGGCAATAGTTCCTTTTCAACATTCAGAGCTGTAAAGCAGTAAACACCGACAAATTGGATCATTATATCAGTTTTGAGTTTTTCTAATGAACAGGCGTCACACATTTCAAATTACACAAGTCCTGCCATAGATCGAAGCTCTCTGTGTTTTTGAGTAATGTTAAGAAAACAGGCGAAGCGTGTTGTTATGAAACAGAGACTGATGCGTCGCAGCAGCAGGCCAAGTGAAAATGCCTTTTCCCCTTCCAGGGATTTGTATTTGAAACCACAGATCCATGGCACAGAACCACATGGGCCTTTCCTCTTGCATAGCTCAGGAAAATCTGTGCGATTCGCTGTGGGATTGATATGAATGATTTCATTTGGTTTCAGTCTTACTCTGACTGTAACTGCAACCAATTGTCCTCTTGATTTCACAGAGAAGAATCAAAAAACAAGCAGTTTATGGTCATTTGATGAATGCATTGCTCTGCACCGGCTCCGACTTCAGTTTTACCTCCTCATCTCTAATGGAAATGCTTTTAAAGAAGACATCCTTGACTAATCTGGTCTCCAAGGCTGTCGTCTTGATCTTTGTTGCTGAGATGCAACAAAAAACAGCTGTGGGTTTCCAGCTGTATTTACTGTACAGCTAAGAATTAATCAAACTGGTCACTTTTCCCCTGAAACTCTGTAACTTCTCTTTGAACTCATTATCTTGGACTGAGGAAAAAAAAACACTTGATGATCATCCTGTGCGAGAAAATACATTTCATCTGAAGTCACTTTACTGCGTCCTCTTATCAGTCATTCAGAGAGCAAATACACATGGGTTATTAGTCAGTTAATGTCCAGACAATGTTGAGTCCTCCTCAGGTTGAGCATCTAAAGACCAGCATTGTTTATAAATGAAATATAACTGAAACAGAAATCTTTTTCTCACTTAAATATCACAGTGCAAAAGTATGTCAAAATTTGACTTTTAAATCTAAAAAGTTAATGAAAAAGTGTCTTTAAAGACAAGCTATTTTTTGTGTTGCATTGAGAGAAGAAGAAGAAGCATATTCTGGTGCAGAAAATATGCAAAGTATTTTTTTTCTTACCACATCTTGACTTTCTACTATTTCCCATGCAAAAAGAACTCCCTGACCTTTTCAAAGGTAGGTTGGTGAAACATCCTACAGCTGCAGACATGCCGGAGTCATTCAGTCATTCCTTCCTGCTTGGCAAAAGCGCCAAAACATTTATAAAAGACCTCAAGGACAACTTGTGGACAAAATGAGAGTTTGGCAAAGAAGTTGGTCGATATATAGTCAATGGTCTGTAGGATGGTTTGCAATGTTTTTTAGGCCTGTTAGTTTTGGCAAAAAAAGTTCCTGAATCTTTCCTGTGTGCAGTTTTTTGCCATGTCCAAAAAAAAGTGTGGGAAACAGACTACATCCTGTCGTGGACGGCGTTGTCTACATTTAGGCTTTGCATAGATATATTATGGATTGCTGAAGTCATGAGTCAAAATCCAACTAAATAACAATAAAAGAAATTGGTTTGAAGCTTGCTTGTCTCGGCCAAGGGTGGTAAGACAGAAAAATCATGGAGAGTGGGAGGCTTTATTTCCAAACCAGAAAACTGACACGCAAGAGACACCATCTAAGAGGAAAACTACAGGACCAGGATTTTTTACTGCAGAGCCCAAAAACTGGGCGACCTTAATAGTAAAGGGGAAGTGAAAGCTGAAATAAAAAAATGGGTGAGTGGATTAACAAAAGGTTAAACTGCTGTGGGATATAGGCTTAAGTGAAAAGAACAGAAATATGTAAACACCACAAGACACACAAAGATAGATCTGAACATAACATGACAAGAGACTAGAAATAACCACAAAACCTGAAAAAGGTTGTAATATTATGGTTAATTGTATCTTTCACTGCATTTGTTGGTGCTGTTTTGCATATTGATTCGTCTTCCCCTTAACAACCATTCTGCAGCAGAGATAACAGTTGCTCTATCCAGTGACACTTTGTTGTTGTTGGGGGATCCTTGGGTGGTTCCAGGGCAGAAAAAAATACCCTTGGGTTTTCTTCTATCATTAGAATGCCTGCAAAGGGAGACAGTAAATGATGATCCTGGTCAGACTATCTGAAAGTCAAGAGTTTCACCATATGGCACTTTCTGTCCCATGATAGCCCTCATTGTTATCCATCTTCCACTTCATTTACCAAACAGCATGATTATTGAACCTGTCCTCTGGTGAAAGAAATCATCTGCTCACCTGGAAAGGCTGAGGTTGAGATTTAGAGCTGCTTAATCCTCGTAGACATGTCAGAAACTTGGGATGAGCAATGCAAAACAAACAAACAGAAGACAAACACAACAGAAAATATATTTCTGTGTTGTGTCTATACAAATGGCACAACATATAAATCGTGGTTGATCAGTCAGCTCAGTGTTCCTATAGTCATGATTTACATGTAGACAATTGCAACTTCTAGTGTGTCCGGATAATGTATTAAATATCCAAAAAGAGTTGCATGGTGGTGAGATAAAGCCTTGAGTAGATTAAGGGCAACTCAAAACATTGGTGTCATACGAGTATCAAAAATATGCCCTTATTATTTTCTATGAAACAATGCACACCAACAGCACTTGGTTGGCGGCCAAAGCTGCAAGGTGTGGCACTTAGAGATCCCTCGCAAAGACACACTACAAAGAGTATCGAGTGTGTTGCACTACATTTTGCTCCCATGGCTGCTCTCCTGCACTACTTTGGAAATAATTTATGTATCTTATAGAAAGCTGGCACACCTACTGCCAAAATAACTGCATGTGACTGAAATTCACAGACATAGCTATTTGTTTTTGTGTATGCTGCAGTTTCATATGCTTTTTCTTGAATCTATCTTGTCTATTGTATAGTTCCTTTGAGCAACCTCATATTGACAAAATTCCTAGCTATATGGTAGTTACTTGTGTAGAGAGTGACAGATTTAGATGTTTTAGACCCGACTTTTGTATGGAACCTTCCTACAACCACAGCAGATATAAAGCAAAATGTAATGAAATCTATCACCTGAAATGTTTTCCAGTTTCATTTGCTATAACCAAACCAAACCAAGTTGTTGTTGATATGAATAATTTGTTTGTTTTAACAACAGTGAACATCTCTTCCAAGTTGTAACGAGATCTGTGAGGCCGCAGACCTGATGTTCAGAGTGTCAGAACAGATCAGATTAAAGCTTAACCATGTGATGTTGATTTATCACACAATCTGACAGTAAGCACTCCCTGTTTTTCCAGGTGGGTTTTAAGATGAGTCACCAAAAGGTTCTTGAGATTCTTAAAGATTTCCACTGGAGTTTCAACAGAGAAACTAACATGTGTTACAGATCTGATAAGAACGCAGAGAAAGGGATTACGTGGAATCAGCATAACTCTAAGCTAAATCCAAATTCTTAGTCTAGATATTATGAAGGTCTTTTCTAAAGACACATCTAGAAATGATGTAGCTTAAATATTTTGACATAACATACTCTATCATCCCGATAGAAAGATTTATATAACAATGTCCCAGTTTCTTGAAAAACTACAAATATTATTTTTATTTTGCGGTTTATTTCATTTTTTTACATTCTGTCAACATCTAGTAACATCTCAGTTACCTTTTTGTGCATCAGGACTTAATCAGGTCAAATGTGCAAAGGGACATTTACTGTACAAACACACATCACTCGTATCTATATGAGGGATTCTGTATAACAGTCACTTGTGGCATGCATTGGCTATTATTGTGCAATACATTTATTTCTGGTAGGACTTCTAGAACAGTTTTTAAATGTTTATAAAGACTTGAGCTAATGTCTTTAACTGTTGTTATATCTGTTTTGCACCTACGTAGTTCAAGGAATCAGGATTACTAACTTTACCCAGATAAATGTTTCAACAAGAACAACACTTTTGAATAGACTGTGGAACATGAGGCTTACGTATTGCGCCATCTAGCGGCAGATTTTTTAAGAACACCTTACACTGTTGATGCATTATAAGATATATTCTTTTTATTTAATTTCTAAGAAAAAGTATAAAATAAGCATAAGTGAAATTAATTCTGGATGTGCGATAAACAAATCTACAAGTGTGAGAAGTATGAAAAATCTGGCTGAAAACAACTGTGACAAAAAAAAATTCTTACTGCACAACCCAATTTTATCATATTGAGCAAACAGGTGTAGATTTAAGTGTTTTTTACCGGTGAAACCTGAATGACTGAAACCACTCTAAGATTGTGGGGTGTAAGTGGTGAGGAAAAACAATGGCCTAATTTAAGGAGGTGTTGCGCAAGCTGAGGGTTCTGCTGCTCTATATCACCTCACCTGAGTGATTATCTTAGTCATAATGACAGTGGGGTTACTCCCTGAAAACAAGGTGGGTGAAAAAGGTGACAAGTTTCATTTATCAAACATATCACTACCTACTGTGACTCATTAATGGCATGGGAAATTTAAAAGTCATGCTATAGTTTAAATTCAGAGGACATTGTTGCACAATAATGATCTATGTTATATGGCAGCTAACTATTTTACTATATATATTTTCAAATATGCCTAAATATGTTGTTATGGATGATGAGAGGAATTAAGTAAAAAAATCCAACAGCAAAAAGGTGATGATGATTACCTACCTTCCCAAAAAAACTCAAACTGCAAACAATAGTGAATTTGTATTTATTTATTTATTTATTTATTAACCCTTATTTAACCAGGAAAGTTCCACAGAGGTTTTTACCTCTTTTTCAAGGGAGTCCTGGCCAAGAGGCAGCAAAAAGTTACAAATTCAGCACAAATTTAAAATGACATGGGAATTAGATAAAACAGTTACAGGTTAAGGAAGCTGTCTCAAGTGCTCTCAGTCAAAGTTATTTAATTAGATGAGTTCCGTTAATTTCCAGCTCTTTTGCAACAAGATCCATGTAGAAGGGGCAAAGAAGACAAAAGACCCTTTTCCACGCTCAGTGCGGGCAAAAGGAACAATGAGAAGCAAATTATCACTGGAGTGCAAGTCGTAAGAATCTATGCTTCTTTGTGTGATTAGGTCACAAATGTAAGTAGACAGTAGTCCAAGCATGGCTTTGTAAATAAAAGCGTACCAGGGAGTCAACCTCCTTTTTGATGAGACACACAAATTGGATGTTGGTCTGTAGTTGGTTAAAACTGCTGGATCACCTCCTTTTAAGAGAGGGACAACAAAGACTGACTTCCAAACTGAAGGAATTTCTTTGCTTTCAATCGATAGATTAAAAAGTATTGTAAGAGGCTGTGCAATAAAATCAGCAGCCATTTCCTTAGTATAAAGCTATGAAAGAGTTGATCAGACATATAATCTTGATTTGAACTTAAAACTGAATTGTTCTTATGAATTTACAAGATACAAGCAAATTTGAGGGTTCTAGTAATACAAGCAGTTGATGCCTTTTATATGTTGTGGCTTGACCCACAATCAGATGGTGGTATCTAGCAACGCCCAAAGGAGTGACTAACTCACCATCAGTCATCGCTTCTTCACAGTTGGCTAAATTTTTGATGGTACAATTCAAGGTCCATGGAGCGAGGTTGAGTCGATGGATGTGTCATCACAGCAAATTTGAATGGTTTTCACAGAGGGAAAGAAAACAATTGAACCACAGCAGAAGAAAGCGAATTTCAACAGTTTAATAAGTCATAAAGCTTTTACCTTTCTGAATATAATCTGTGTTTTTTTTGTTTGTTTTTTTTTATAACAATGAGGTGTGGCCTTTATTCTTAAACCATCATTGCCCATATAGCCGGAATAAAATCTGATGCTACATTCTGCAATTAATTCTCAGCGTAAATCCAGTTGTTTTGTGAAGGTCTTAGATGGTTTTTTTTGGAGAACATCTGTGAATAAACAAATCACAGATACCAAAGGACACAATGGATAAATACAGGATAAAGTTGTGGACAATTTAAAGATAAAATTAGCTCAAAAACGAATTTATCAAGCTTTCAGTATCTCATAGACCAAGGTTCAGTTTATAATTTTAAAGTGGCTATAGTGTGCAAAACTGCAAAACTACTAATACAAGAAACTCCACCTGAAAGTTCTGGTGAAGAGAACATGTTTAAGGAAACAGTGAACTTGCTGCTCAGATAGGACAGCCTGTCACCAGGATACATAGCTGTGTACTCCACAAGTGCAAAAAAAGGAAAAGAAGTTCCATTTAAATTTACCACAATCAGCTTAGGGAACCAGTGAAAATGTAGAAGAAGCTATTTTGGTCACATGAGACCAGAAGTTTACTTTTAGGCCAACATGAAAAACTCTGAAAACTCTGAGGGTTTGACAGCTAACCCTGCTAATCGTGCTGAAAAAGGGAAGATAGATTGACATTATCCTAAAGACTAGAGTTTAATGTTTCAGCACCTGAATCAAGCAAAGGATCAGGATATATGTTCACCCACACCATCAAATCTAACCAAGCTTCATTAAACAAAAGAAAAAAGAGAGTCAAATTACAGTCTCTAGTTGTGTGAAGTTAAGATAGACATGCCATGACAGAACAAACCTGTAACAGAGGTAAGATTTGATTAAACAAAGAATTGGGGGTAGAGCCAGAAATACCAGAAATATTTTTTTCTTAAAACACATTCATGTTTACTAAAAACTAGATTGAATGTAATTTAAAATTCTTTAACATTGTGACACCAGAAGCAGCTTAACTGCAGTCACGACTCTGTCTTAAGTCAGCAATTCATAGTTATTATCATTCCTGGATCTTTAGATCTTCTCCTCTGCAGGTCAAAGGGTTCAAACACTTGCAAAAATGCTGCTGTAGGTGGCACTGTGTAACATGCAAAAAAAATAATCTCAAGAACATGTATATTTCTTAAAGCTATAACACAGCATGTAGCCTTTTGGAGCAAAAAACTGTAGTTTCTTGTGGTTTCTTTTAGGTTTTGTTTTAGTAACAGTTATCATGGTGATCGATGGCAGGATATGTGGGAAAATTATATCATTAAAGCTTCTGTTTTTGAAGATCTCAGTCTTCCTCTAACATCTATCTTTAATTAGGGAAGCACAAAGTTTATCAAATGCAAACACACACACACACAATGCTCTGAACACAACTACAAAGAAAGAAAACATACAATACAAAGATTGGAAAAACAAGTTATGATTGTTTTATTGTATCTGCATCTACCTTTGTTCTCATCGAGGTCCAGATCACCTGCTATAAAGGACGCATTTCTCATTTAGGCCAATACTTCAGACTACATTAAAGATAACCAAAGTAGAGCACTGTTTTGTTTTTTTTAGCTGCACTCAATAAAATACAGCTTTTTTAAAAGGTAGCAGTGCTATGACTCATGTGTTATTGGCCTTGACAAAAGCTGACTAAAGATGGCTGTAATAAAGAATAAAACTGTAGAGTCAGCCTTTAAATTCTATGCTTCCATCTTTGCAGCATTTTTTTTTCTCTTAAATATGCAACCTTCAAATCATCTACATTGGAACAATAACAGCTAATGATAAAAAGCTGGACTGTGGTGTAGGAAGAAAGAATATATCGGCAAGCTGATGGTAATCTGATCTGTAAAAAAGAAAGTACATGTATTGTCCATGATTTCTGCAGAAAACAGTGAAACTACATATTTGGGCTTAAAATGTGTTATTATTTATTGATCGCATGACAGCGATCAGCAAGATCTTACCCCTGATTGTTATATTTGGGTTTATTTCCAAATATTTAAAACATTTTTTTCATTAAGTAGTTCTTTAATATCAAATGGGTAGGTTATTGCCACAACATCTGGCTCATATAAAACAGTACAGCTGGTCACTGTCATATTAAATGAAAACATCTGGTTAAATCCAAAGTATGACAAGAAATCTTTTGCTTTTTCAGCCAATGAGGAGATGCAGAAAAGGTCTGCTGGCAGTAAGGTCTATCCAAATAGTCCAAAAAGAACAATACTCTTAAATGTTTTCTTCTCACCCTCTGAAATTATTTTGCACATTTTGACACATTGGATTTTAAACAATCTAAAAATACAACACTGAATGATCATTAGTTTTCCTTTTATTTGAAATTTGCTCTGTGCTTACTTTATTTTAATACCAATAAAGTAAAGTTTTTTTTAACAAATCCCACGGTGATTAATGACTGAAATTCACCCATGTGAGGTTTTATCTGAGCATTCATTTAGTTATTCTGATAAGGCCTCAGAGGACAGATGGAGAACATTTGTGGACAAACTGCATTATAAAAACCAAATAACAGCATATAGAACAGAGTTAGGTGAGAAAAAAAACAAAACTTTAGGTGAAAAACAATACCCTAAACTTTAAACCAAGTACTGCATCACCCATAACTAGAAAAATCCATCTCGAGGTGGATGTTTTGTTGCAAATTATATCTGTTTTGTGCAAATATAGCAAACGCTATAAGTGGCAAAAAAAATGCATTTAAACCCAAACACACCTTCCCCATTGTAATACATGGTGATGGCAGCATGTTGCTGGGGGGATGCTGTTCTTCAAAAAGAACATAGAACCTGGAGCTACAGATAAAGACAGGGTGACTCGGAGAGAAAAATTTTCAAAGGCTATAAAAGCTCTCAGCTGTAATTGCAGTCAAAAGCAGAGCTACAAAGAAGGCAGAACATCAAAGCAAATCACAATTTATAAGACTTTTATTAATATCTTATGGATCCCTGTAAAAAAAAAACTTTCAAGACTCTGGCTGCATGTAATGAAATAAAGGTCAAAATGACAAAATAAAAAAAGTGTGAAATGATTATGTAAATAATTTTGGAAACACTGCTATAAGGTAGTCATATTTAACCAGACTAACTAAACTCTGTAAGATTTATTGAGAAATTGTTAGCTCTCTAGTAGAGAACTTGAAAAGCAATCCAGAAACATCTGAATGAAGTCACTGCACATGAAACAGGCACATTTCAGTTACAAGATACATAATTCATTTCTAATCAACGTGGCATAATTCAGACGCAAGATAGTTTTTGAGTCGATGTTTTGTCTTACATGGCGTCTTACATAGCATGAGACCAAAGCTTTTATTTTTTTATGCTATTTTCTTGTTTCTCCAAGGTGTATGTGGGTATGAGTAGAACTTAAGTTTAAAATTATATCTTGTTATGATACACATTTTTTGGGGAAAAAAAACTCAAAATTGTCCTCACACAAAGACAATGTGTCTCCGTCTTTCTGAGGAACATAGTGAAGAAGGACAAGAAGGACATAGACTGCAAACATTAGCATATAAAACACAGGTTTAAAATGATGTATTTTATAGGAAAGATGCCTAACCTAAGATAATAGTGGCAGAAATCCCCTGAAAAAACTGTTTCACCGTTCAGAACAGTCCAACTAGACTTTGTGAAACTAGGTAGGCATTTGTCTATGCATCAGACCCTACAAGCATAAAAACCTCTGCAACAAGTAATCTGTCCTTCCAGAACAGCCCCTCCAAAGTGTAAACAGGTATGTGGCTCCAGCCCCAAACATAGCTTTTCAAACATGTCATTGTTCCACTCTCTTCAAATAAGTACTATAAGTTCACCAAGATTGTATTTTGCTAAAATTACAAAGAAAAAAATAAAACAACGCAAGCAATCAAAAACAATGTAAACTCTACATCAGTGTTTCACAACCTTTGTTGATTTGTGTTCCCCTTTGGGCATTTTGTCTTACGATAAGTCTCCCCCTCATTCAGGAGTATGGATGATTGTCCAAAGGTGTAATATATAACAACTGATTATGAAAAAAAAGTATTTCATTTAATCTTTTTAACTTGAGCATTTGTTTTTTGGCATTGTATTCTTTCCAACTCCAATAAAAAAACAACATAAATATGTTACCTCGAAGTTGGCAAGAAATCGAAATAAATACAAAATCAAATCATAAATCTGTCTTTAAAAAGCTGGAACTTCTCTGAGTATCTCACCTACAGTTGTAGTCAAAAGTTTACATACACTTGTAAAAAACATAATGTCATGGCTGTCTTGAGTTTCCAATAAGTTCTACAAGTCTTA
>JAUZNJ010111817.1:0-20025 GCA_034780135.1 Jordanella pulchra | reverse complement strand
ATATACATATATATGCTTCCAGCTTTCCTTCAACCTCCAGGTTTGTTTTTGGGAGGCAGAGGTTTGTCTGAAACTGTTCACAGACTGATCGAAGGAGTGACTCTGACCAGTTGCATTCAAATTCAGTGGGAGACCTCTCTTGGTCGGTCATTTGCATAAAAGCACTTTGAGACTCTCTTCCCCGCCGCTCACACTCCTGATGTGTCTGAACTGATCATTTGCTGCACCGGTCTGACGATGGAGGACGGGGCGGCTGCCGCAACAGAAAACATATATAGCAATTATGTCCAGCCTTTTTTTGACATTTGCAACACAACAGAAGGTAAATATGATAAAATGCATGGATGCTGCTTCATCCTCACTGCTCCAGCTCCCAGCGGTGACTTGAGGGGCGGCTCTACTGCCGGCAGCCGCATTCAGTGATGAGTAGCTGTGGGGGTCACTGGCAGACTGCCATGTATTAGTATCTAAGTGCAGCAGATATTTCCAGATGTGATCACAGTAAATGTGACTGCATGTGCTGTGAATCCAGCCCTAAAGCACCACTAGGAGCATTAACAACAAAGGATCTTCAGGATTTCACCAATATTCTTTACAAACAGAGTAAGGGGTTATCTCTGCATGCTTATGTTGGTTTTTATAATGCTGGCAAATAGTCAGAAAAAGAGATCAATTTAGAATCACAAATGCCTTATTTAGAGCCTCAATTTTTTCCTGCTCTTTGTCTTTTTGATGTCAAGCTTTTTGGTTGAGTGTGTTTATGTGCTGACATAAGTCTGCAGCCACAGTGTTTGACACAGGCTGAGAGAGCACCTAAAAGCTTAAACAAATGGCTCAAGTAACAAAATGGGCACTACAGCAAATGAACAAATGGAGCAAAAGAAACCCAGATTTTTACTGCAAATCAGCAATACACCAGTGGCTTATCCTTTTTAAGGTACATCCCCATTATTTGACTTGCTTTTAATTTATACACCAGTAACTCACTCTGGTTGCATACAATTTTTTGATGACAAATAACAAAGGTCTGCTGGTGTATTATTTGTTATTTGTGTCTTTTAAGGTTCATTTTCTCATTTTGCTCGAGTTTTTAGTAGCCTTTCTTTGTCTTGTCGTCACTGCGCTAATGTATAATTGGTTTACAAGCTGAAGCAATGGAGGCGAGCGAGTGTGAAACTTCCAGCGCAGTCGCAAAAATATTGAGTTTAAAAAAGCTGCCAGAAGTTGTTTGATATCAAAAAGTGTTAAACCTGAGTTAAGATGGTAAAACAATAAAACATCGGAAATCATCAAAGCTGGAGTTGAAGCTCAGGAAGCATTCTGATATTGCTGTGAAATTGATATTGATATGTGAGTACATGTTCTTGATAATTGTGCTTCTGGTGTTAACGAGGCTTTTAAGCCCTATTTTCTGAGTTGTTGGTTTTCCAAGAGGCATTACAGAACAGTGAAGACTTATTTAGTAGCCATCTAGATTTCTGGGAGTTCAGTAGGACTACCAGTAGGTGGCACAATGTCTGTTTATTCCTGTTCATTGCGCCTGGTGTTGGGGTTCTACATAGGCTCAAAAAAGGACCAAAACAATATCAGAGGGGGTGTTTGGAGTATATAGCATTATGGACAACACATCACAATGATGTCTGCAAAATTTGATCAACCACTAGAGAACACCTAACGGATGGTTAACCAGTACTTACTGGGGCACCCCCAGCCCACCCACGGGACTACTGCTCAGTAACCTTCGAAACACAGAGTAACTAAGCAGGGACTAATGTCTAAGGAAACCAAAGAGTAACTAATAAGGGACTAAGAGGTAGTTAATCAGTACTTATTAGAGTTGGAATTCTCAGTGTTGGTTCTGAAAAGAAAACCTAAACCTCCAAAGTCACAGCTTATAAAACTAAAACTTTACTGAGTACCAAATTATTTCCTAGCTATTGTTTTATAGACTTTGTTGAGTCGAGCATCATATTATGACAACAGAACTAGTAATTGCATCTTCAGTACTTGAAAATTACTGATTAGGTAACTTTCTAATGAACCAAATTCTTGTGTTCCCTTAAGGCAAGTGAAACTACTTGTTCCTGATAAGTTACTCTGTTTTTCTGGGGTAAATAAGCATTAGCCCCATAACAAGGATAGGCTGGGTGATCGCCTGTCAGAACTGGTTAACTACCTATTACTTCCTGATTAGTTTCCAAGACACGCTCTAGTAGTGAATCCAATTTTGTTGTACCTTATTGTAAAATGTTTATGTTTATCATAATCAACTGGGTTTTTGTGTTTTTAGTATTGCCATACAATATTACTATATAGCTCCTTTTAATATAGAAATAAGTGCTTTCATATATTTCCCATGTGATAAATAAAAACAAGATTATTTTTTTAAATCACAGAACAAAATCAGGTCAAGCACATTAGAAGCAAAGCAACACTTTGCTATTTTAAAATGGGAAAATGAATCACACTATATACAATATTTGTCTATATGAATTATTTATTGATAATTTTATAAAGTTCTCATAACCAAGTCCATGAAAAAACAGCAAGAAAAAACAAATAATTGCTGCTATAAAGCGAGGAGTCAAATCTTAATTTAAAATGAACTTCCTAGAAATTCACCCAGCCTTGGATGTAAAGTAAAAAAAGCAAGCCCTGATTATTACTGGGCAGAGGGATATACCTGAATACATACATCTAAAATCTGGCCCTGAGTGCTGCTCGGATCTTAGTGTTGTTCTGGTCTAGTATTTGATTAATGTGAACCTTCTTTTTCTTTCTTTGCTGGAGGGCGAAAGGACCACAGATCTGTATAGAGATGGATAGCACGAACAATAGCAAGCCGAGGTGAGAAATCCTAAGAAGAGCAATTTGAAGCTCTTCTTGCCAGGCTAATTGCATTCTGTTTCTTTATCTCTTCCTGTCTCTATAATTACCTGCTTTCTGTGTCTGACACCTTCCAGTAACACCCCTCTGAGTCACTCTGTCCAATTTCACTCCAATTAATACGAGGGACAAAACAATCTCATCACTTTTAAAGCAAAATATGAATTTCAGCCACTTAATCACTATTGGACAGGCTGTATTTACTGTATTTTTTTCAAAGTTTACCTCTTTTGTTAGAAATATAAACTTTTTGATCCCTACTAAAACAAAACTGGTACATAAATGACATTTACAAAAAAAAGTTATCCTTGCACAGTTATGTGTAGTTAAGTATATGAATACAGCCTTCTAATAACCTGCTCTCTAGCTATGGAAGTGTTAGGAATAATAAAAAGGAAAATGAACACTTGCACGTCCTATCCAACAAGATACTAAGTGTGCTCTTAACAATCCTGTTAAATGATAATTAAAACATGACACCATTCCCTCAGTCTTCAGTTTGATCTGCGGCCCATTTATAAATGAGCTCAAATCCCAAACCCCGGTAAAATTACAGTAAAAAAAAAATTAAAGGGTGATTATGTGATTGACACCACAGGAATCCTGGGCTTACAGCTGGAACCCCAGTGAGTTAATTTTTAATGGCGCGCAAGAGGCAACTTAGCTGGCTGTGCTTAGCAATGATATGTGTTGAAAAGCACACATCACGTTTGTAACTGCAAAGATATTTATGAAAGACTTACAAATAGGAAAAAATACAACATCATGCTTACTAATAATCAAATTATTTCAATAAAAATTTTGGTTGCTAGCTAAATGGCTGAAGCTAGCCACTTTGGCTAGCTCTCTGAAAAGCAAAACAACTAAAATAAAACAACATATTTTACTTTAGCTTATCACCCATTACATTTCTGCTCCAAGTTTAATTTAAAAGATGCTTTGGCAAAAGGTCAGCGAGAGCTGAAATACGAGAACATAAAAGCACTAAAATGCTAAATGCTTCTTGTTCATTTCACCTTTTTTAAAGATGAACTGTCTTCTGATTCTATATAGAGCGACACAATGTAATATCTAATGCGCTTAGAGCCAGGATTTTGTAAAATATTCAGTAAAGTATGCTGCAGTAAAATTCAAAATAAAACTTTTCCAACTTTGATGATTTAATGTGATTTTAGTGAAAGAGACATTTAAGCATATGGTGAGAAATAACAAAAGTGTGGAAAATATAGGTAATGGCAACAAATATTTTTATTGCAATACAACAGAATATACATTTAGCCTTATGTTTTTACTTGCCTAGAACTCCAATTTTTAGTTTCAGTGTATACCATAGTTATTCTTGTCAAAATAACACAGTGGTTTAAACGCTTTTAAACACAATTAACTGAAATATATATATCTATAGATATATCTATATCTATAGATATAGATATATCTATAGATATATCTATATCTATTTATATATATCTATACATATATATTTACCGTTTCTTAAGTGAGAACTGGGAAACCATTTTTCTTTGCTTGTCCTTTAAAAATGAAAAAACACAAAACAAATTGTGATGGGAAAAGCTAGCTGGTTTATGTAACAATGAATTAAAACAGTAGAAAGTCATTTGTCTGTAAAATAATTTGATTCAGTTCAATTCAAAAATTCCTCATTGATCCCAAAGGGAAATGAAATGCTGTAGTAACTCATATTTTGTTTTCTCTAAACCAGTTGTTGTAAATGTTGATAGCTGTAGGTAGGAAGGATCTTCTGTAGTGGTCTGTGTTGCACTGAGTCTGGACAAGCCTCTGACTTAAGACACTCTGTTGTTTAACAGCCTGATGAAGAGCATGCTCACTGTTTATCTATAATGTTCCTTTCAGCAAGAATTATTCTTTGTAAAATAATCTCCATTGGCTCTATAGGAGTATCTAGAACAGAGACGGCCTTCTTTATCAGCTTGTTGACCTTTTTTAACTCATTTGCTCTGATGTTGTTACCGCAGCTGATGAGATAACACTCTCCATATTAGATTGATAGAAGGTATGTAGCATCTTGCTGAAAACACTAAAGGATCTAAGCTTCCTTACTAAGTACAGTCTGCTCTGTCCCTTTTTGTAGAAGGATTCACAGTTACTTATTCAGCCCAGTCTGTTGTCAAGATGAGCAACAAGGTATTTATACTCCTCCACCACCTCCACTTCTTCTCCAATAAAAAGCCTACTGCACGCTGGCTACTGAGCTGATACTGCTAATTTTACAAGGTATTCTCAGAGTTTTATGGTCTCAGTGTAATTAACAAAGAAGCAAAATTGCTAAAACAAAATACTTCTCTGCACAGACAGATTGCCAATAACCTGCAAGAGTTAACAAATCTGTCACTGAAACAGAGAACCTAGTGCAGAGATGCTATTGCAGCAGTTTGTCAATAAACTGTTCACTTCAGGTCTACCTAGCTAGAAGATACCTACTGAATAACACCAAATTGTAAAGCTCTTATTTTTCTTTTAAAGGGTCAAAAAAACATAAAAGATTATTTCATATTTTAGATTTACATGTTAGAAAGAAGCTACAGGATTTAGAATATCTGTCTGTAAAACAGAAAGCCAGTTATAGGCTCTCAACTAAGCTTTGCTAAAAGCAAACATTTTAGACTCAACTTTACAGAAAGGAAAACAGAGCAAACATGTTCCGTACAAAAGAACCGCTGACTCCAACCGGTAGATCTTGGTACATTGTGAACAGTCAGATTGCTTCAGAACATGGAGCGTACAGCTTAAAAGCAAATATTGTGAGCTTTAAACTTTTAAACTGTCGTTTTGCCATACAGTTGTACAGTCTTTGCCTGTGTTAAATGTTTGGCAAAATAATTACTCAAATTTTGATCTTTAAACTATAACTTACATAACTACATGTAATTTTAAATTCAATATTTTTATATATTCTCTGTGTAGTGAAATGCAAAAATCCGTCTTACCACTAAATTGTTAAATCAGTTAATAGATAATAAGATCATAATATAGTTCTATAATTTTTGTTTTCAAATTTTTCTTCACACAAAAATCACAGCCAGTTTAAGATCATTGTTAAGGTATAATATCAGACTACCGTATGTTTGCCTAAAGTTAGAAAGTTTCAAACATTCTGGAAGAACTATTTACAGTAAAAGTCTGTTCCTTTCTCTTCTCTGCATTGTGTTAACAAGCTAGAAATTATTAATAAATTGACAATTTTTACTCATGAAAACAGATAGTTTAAAATATTAATTTGTCTGGAATACTGAGCTATTTTAATTAGAACTTCACAATAAAGTATATCTATTGTTGAGATCTTTTTCCTCTACAAAGCAGGGGCTCGCATAATGAAAGTAAAACAACATCTTAATCACAATTTGCCCATACATAAGAGAAATCTGGTCACACTTTCTTGTCTAAATGATCAAAACAGTGATAAATGATGAACATATTTTGATGCCAAACTTAAGCTTTATGAGAAAGAAATACAACCCCTCACACCCCCACCCCCATCCCCCACTACTTTTTTGCTGACACTAAAATCCAACAATTATCTTTACATTTATCTCTCAGCCTGAGACTTTGAGCAACAGCCCCCATATTTGCTTTGGTTTTTAGCAACATGTTGTCCTGCAGTCCTGTTTGCAGTCTCTCCCTCTTTTTGGCACTTCAATGACCTTGTAAGCATACTTTATGCATAAATAAGCATTTACTGAATCAATATTCAGGACAAACTTTAGATCTCCTAACATTGCGAGCACTTATTTTTCCTCACACACAGTAGAGCAGCTGGAAGCTGACTGTGATTAAGCATGCTATTTTAAGTGTAAACATACAAAATCATATTTACATGATGAAGCATCAATTAAAAAACAAATTTAGGGAATAAGGAATTCATTACGAAATGTAAATGCCATCACAATTAATTGACTCTCTGAAATGTTCATAAATTAGCTTATTGTTTATATAAAAGCTTTTGACTTAAATAATTGCATTTCAAGTATAAAAAAATGAACTGCTGAGTTTCATTCCTCCAAATCCACAAAAATCACTTCAAACTAAGAATATAAAATAATAATTGATTCACGATTACTGTTGATTGATAGTTATTTTGTGTAATATTACCCCTGTCCAATAGAGGGTGCTGTTTACTTTCTTAAGCAGAGGCTTACTGGTATTTGCAATAGAACTAATTACAGAGCACAAGCCTTATGGATCCAGAATCCAGTTCCGGATTATTTTTTCTCTTTAATTGTGAAACAGGTGCAGAATGAACTTTATACTGTTCTTTTCGTAAATATTAACACTCAATAAATTCCTTAATCAATCACCAAAATGGTTTGCATTCAACGACTTGTTTAATGGCGCTGCTAGCAGCACAAAGTCTCTCCTTGCACTGAATGAGTGCACTAAAAAAGACAATCAATATTACAGTTAAAATCTACTTAATGAAATAGTCTGACAGCATGTGCAAATTGACATCTCTGTACACTGGAAATCATAAATGTTTCACATAATTAATCTTTTTTATTCAGTAACCTAATCATTTCTTGTTTTGTTATATCTTCAAAATTTTTAATAATGCGTGAGAAACATTTTTTTTTGTTTATTCAGTCAGAGTTTGATAAAGCTGGCACAATCAACTATTAAAATGTATTTATTTTCAATTAAGCATATTGTTAAAACATGTTTAGGTCCTTATGTTAATAGAAAAGTCCTCTTGATGCAATAGAAAAAGGAGATGTCTTTCTTTTTAAATGGACCCCTCATAAATGAATCACTGGTCTATTGATAGGATCAATCAAGTTTAAAATCATTTGCTTATCTATAATTTGCATTCCTATTTCAAACCTCTAGAGAACAAATATATATATTTCATGCAATATGAATGATGGATTAGAATTGGCTGTGTTCTTAGAGCACATCAGCAGGCATTGACTGCTTTTGCTCTGCAGACACTAACAGGTCCACTGTTCATGTGATCAGCAGAGAACACAATTTTTCTCAGATCTAATGTTACAGGTATTTCCAAATAGATATAAACTCTTATCCGAAGAAGGTAAAACCAAGTGTGCATCAATCTTTCAGTTATTTTTCAAACTTTGCAACGTCTTCAACGCTATGATGGAGCTTCTAATTTGCTGATGTAGATGTGAGAATCAGCTTGTATTTAACTGCTGAGGACATATATGATAACAACCATAAATAATAGACAGTGTTTAAAAGATATTGAGTGAATCAAATCCAGGTTACCTCAAAAGAGAGAAAGAAAGCTTGTAAAAAAAAGGAGCATCAGTAAAAGCTTTTGGGCCATGGGGTCAGGTTAAAACACTGTTTTTCCTCCAGACTGCTGTGGTTTTAAGAAGACTAGAGCAGATGCAGAGCGACTGGGTTCATGAATAACCCCGACCTCACATTTGTATGAACAGGACTCAGGACTCAAGCTAACACTAGATCCCCTCGCACACACACAAAAGACGTGTCTATATTCAGTTTATTGTGATCAGACAGCCGCAGCGACAAGATTATTTACACATGCACTCCATTCAAATGTACGCGAAGAAAAGTAACGGTTAACAAAAGGAAACAGGTCACACTGTCAGCGCTCAGACATCTTCCTCCAGATGTGTGTGTGGGCAGGATGAATCTTCCCCTGAGCCAACAGGGGCTCAACACACACAGGGTAAACATCCCTGGACTCAATCCCGGGTGAGTCGATATTGGGCTTGTCTGAGTGCAGGACTTTATTTTTCTCCCCCTCACTCTTGTTTTTGCTGGGTCTGACCTCAATTCCATAGGGGTCATTTGCTTATCAAAGGCAAGGACTGGATCTTGCGGGTCCTGAGTGTGTCTTCATTGTGAGCAAGGAAATTCAATTAGGCGATGCCCCTTCTATGTGTGAGGGGTAGGACTCATCAGTGGATATAGGAGGATTAAGGCTGGGTGAGTCCACATCAGCGGTGCGCAACGATTTCAAGGGAAAGAGTTCACAATGGCTGAGGAGAGACATCACAGATGAAGGCTTTTATGAATGAACCGTCTGCACATCCAGGCAACAAGTCAAAAGCAAAGTGAGGTGTTCTATTTCCTCACTTGGAACAGATGCTAACGGTGCCATAACCGTCGCTTCAGGTTCTCAACGCCGTCTTTCAGAGAAACTAAAAATGCAATTCATCTACAGACAAGTTAAGCTTTAGTAGAGGTAAGACATCCAGACACCAGGTCAAAGTGCCAGAAACGAATGTTGTACTAAACAGACTGTTGAAATGAAAACAATAGAGGTACATACCTACATACCAGCTTGAGTTGCATTTGGAATCTATAAACCCTCTAAGTGCAGGAGTTTGTATACTATATCCAAATTAACCCTCTGGAGTCGAGTGACGCGCCGGCGCGTCAAGCAGACATCACCGATTAACACGTGGGGTAAAGCTCAGCGTTGATGAGTCACTGCTTCAACTTGTGCAGAAAGTGTGGACCTCAAACTATACATCAGTTTTAAAATTGTGTTGATAGGCCATGTAAAACCTGAGTTCTGATAAAGTGTTTACACCGTACTTTTTTCTGAATATTTTCGTTGCATGTGTTCACTGTGCGTGTGTGCTTCATAAACACTGAAAAAGGGGCTTTTCACAAAGGCGAAAAAAACCCCAACCCAACAACCGCTGTTCTATTGGTGGAAAGATCCATCGCATCAATCAATCAAAAATCATAATCGCAAACCGCAGGATTTGGTTGCTACCGGAAAAGGGAAAGGCGGGGAGAGGCATCTGAGGCAGACATGATGGAGCGCGGCTCGGAGCAGAGACTGATGAATTTGACTTTGAGGTGGACGATCCGTCGTTTGCATTGGAAGAGGAGAGAGAGGAAGATGAGAGAGAGGAGCCTCCCATAACTCGGAGATCCGCCCAGAGGACAGGACTGTTATGGCGAGACACAGCCACCGGTTCGCAAACTCGGCTCGCTCAGACAGCAGAGCCGATCATAAACTCTGAGCCTTGGAGAACAGAGGAGGATGCTGACACATCCCCAGCAGTAAACACGTTCCACACTCAGAGTCCAGCTAGAGACACTTTCCCTCCACAGAGCAAACTTTTTTCTTTCGTTTTTTGCAAATGATACGGTCAAGACCATCTGCAGGAACAACAACAAAAATGCTGCACAAAAACAAAGAATCATGGAAAAAATGCAAGAGGACTGACATACAATATCTGAGGCATTGCCTGTATTTTATGTAGATAGTGATAAATTACTTTGTTGTGTGATAAGAGTGTACATCTTCTTTAAAATGTACAATTGATATTTGCTTACTAAGTTATAAAATTGTTAAACATTTTGTTAAAAGCAAATTTGTGAGACACTACAATGTTTTGTAAATAGCTGTACAAAATGCGGTTAAGTTAATGCCTAATATTTATGCAAAAAAAAAAAATAAAAATAAATAAATTACTTTTTTCTTTGAAAAATTGCATGTTGGTTATGTAATTTACAATCTGTAGTTGTGTTCTAAGTTGTGAAAATGGTTCGTTAAACATATTTGTGTCTTTCACATTAAAAAATATTACTTTTTTCTACTCTAATTTTATGTTTTTTGTGTGATATTAGGTGCTAATATAGTATGCCAAGGTAGAAAGAGAACTGTAAATCCACAAAGAATAGGTTGTCCTGAAAAGAATGACACCAAGCAATCCAGGGTAAATATTTTTTTAAGGGAAATATAAAGCAAAAATCAAAAGTACTTAAAAAACTGCCAATTATACACTGGACTTCAGACGGTTAAAACTTCTCAAACCTTAAACTTTGTAGAAGTTTAGCCAAATTTGAACAAACATTTTTGTTATGCCTACCAAAAAAAAAACAAACCCAAAAACCAAAACAACCAAAAAAGTATCTATACAGAAGATGAACCTTAGGATCTGGTTACTGTGGAGGGCACTAAAGCACAGGATTGTTCTGGAAAACGATCTGTTAAATCCTGTTGGAAGTAGTTGTCAGAAGATAGGTACGCAGTGTTTTTTAAATGGAGGAACGTGATCAACAATACTAAGATAACCAGGTAATTTAAACAATGCTTAATTTGTACTAAGAGGATAGTGACTGAAAAGACTAGATTAAGGTGGCTAAAAATGAGCCTGCTCTGCAGGATTACCAGATTACGCCTTAGCAGTGGAGTAAGGATCGGAATTATCTTTGGGTAGCTCTGAGTAGAGCAAACACTTCATGGCATTCAAGGGAATTATCCGAGGTGGTTCAGGTCCCTGATTCAGATGCTTCTTCGATTTTCTCAGTTTGCTGATTTTTCAAGCTTGTCCGACTGTGAACTTGATGGATGGATTAGATATCCCCTCTGGCATTGGAACACCCTTCCTAAATGAACATCTTCAGGGGGTCTCTGAGTCTCCTAATCTTCTTTGGGTTTCCCTCTCGGGCCTGTTACCTTCCACCTGATCTTATATAAGTAGAAAATTACAGATGAATAAATGGATGGATGGAACATGGCTTACAGGCTTAGCTTTTTGCACTCTTGAGAAATAAACATCCCTTCCCTAAAGGATTTAGCTGTTTATTTTAAGAACTTGTTCAAGGGAAGAGTTTAAAAAAATTCAATACTTTATGCTCTAAAAAATCATTAGAGATATTAAAAAGTTAACCTTGGGTCATAGAGCCAAGGGCATCACTGCCTTATGATCAAGTCTTCAAGTTTCTATTTCCATGTAAAGTAGAACAATGATGGGTGGCCTGTACTAGCTGACTTGGGAGATTGGCAATTGCTGGTGCTGCCATAAGTGTTTCTGTCGCCTAACAAGGATAGCGTGGCCTTCTGGGTGAAGCATGGCTATATTAAAGAGCTAAAGGAGGCAGGAGCAGAAGGGGCGGAGCTAAAACAAGCACAGAGTTCACCAGGAATTCTTCAAGACTTTCCGTTCAGGCATGCTAGTGGGACAGCGTTCTGGGTCAAGGCTCTGCCTCCGGTTATGAACAGCTTTTCAAGAGCTTTTTTGATTGAGCTGTCGATTTTCCACAATGAATGCCCCCTGCAAGGCCCCTGCTGATGGACCGAATGTCGTTACAGATTATTCATGGCTGACAAACATGCGTGCAGGTAGTGCTCCAATCAATCCAGAGAGGTTCAGTCCAATGCCACTCCAAGGAGACCAAAAAGCTTTAGAGACTGAAGGAGTAAATAGTGTAGGCTAGAAGAAACACTAATGATGGTATGTGCATAAATTAACTGCTTATGTAATCTGAGTATTTTTACAGATGAAGCATCAAGAAATTAAGTCAAATATAAAGCATGGAACAAATATGATCTTTGGGACGCCTGAAATAATCAAACTAGTTAAATATCTTACAACTATTAAGGTACATTGTAATCTGATTGGTTGTATGAAGAAAACACTCTTGGCCGCTTGGAGGGAATAGAGAATTTAAATAATATCGCAAAATGATTTACTTTCAAGTTTAAAAGGTAAAGAAAGTACCCAAATTTAAGCAAAAAGGAGTAATTGTGTTCTTCTGGGATAGATTTAGAAAAAGAATTTATCTTATTATTTATTTTTAAATAATAAAACAAAATATTCAGCAAACAGTTTGAAAGCAAAGTCAGCAACTGTGGCGATGTGGTGTGGTCTGGCTGCTTTAATGAAGGTAGAGTGAGAAACTAGTCCATCTTTAAAGGAATTATTATTGATAGAGAAGACATGCATAAAAAGATTTCTTGGGTCATTCAAACATTGCCAGAACAGAAATATTTCATTATTCATGAAAGGCCAATACCAAGGCACATTCTCAGTGTTTTACAGCTGCTTAGTGACAAAAAAGATACAAGGCTTGCAAAAAAATATTCATGCCCCTTGAAATTTTTCAAATTAACAATAACAAAACTCAGTTCATTTTAGACCATCAAACAGATTAAAGTTGATGTGCAAATTTTTTCTTTTAAATGAAAGGGAAATATTTCATTATTTCACTTTTTTGTCAAAAAATACAATTCAGAAAAATGCGGAATGCATCTGTATTTAGTGACTCCAGTTTAACGTTCTGTAGAACCACCACATATTCTTCAATGCAGCTTGAATTATTACTGACACATTCAAAAACATGAACTAGCTTTTTTTTCCAAACTAATTCCAGGTTGCTCTAAGGTTATTTCCATGTTGTTTAAAGTTATTTCCAGCCTCTATATCTGCTTTTGTAAATTTTGCTTGATTTACCCTCCTCTTATATCAGACCAGCCTTCTACTCCCAGCTGAACAAAAGCATCCCTGCAGCATGGTACTGAGAGCACCGTGTTCTAATGTGTAGATGGTGTGTTCAGGGTGATGTTAGCTCTCATCCACACTTAAGTTCTTTTATTTAAGCAATACAGTTGAGTTTTAATATCATCTAACCAGAGTACATACTTCCATCTAATTATTGTGTCTCCAGCAGAGCTTGTGTCAAACTGCAATCAAGAGTGTTTTTTTCCATTGTTCCATAAAAGCTTAATTACCAGAGGACACTTAGTATTTCTTTGTTCACATGGTGCACCACCTCAGCAAAATAAAAGCTGCCTTGAGAATGACTTAAAAAACTATATTATAGCAATGTAAAGAATAAGATATTACCGTAAATACTGTATATTTGCACATATATATTTATTATAATCATAATCAAATTTAAAACAAATCGCATATCACGATATCATGTTAAAATTTAATTTAGTTTAAAAAAACCAACATTCCTGTCTGTCTTGCTAGCTAGTGTACAAAGCTAAGTGTTGGCTGCAGTGCACCGCACTGCTCTCAGTAGTGAAGAAAAACTGGAGAAGACAGTCCAGTGTTTCCAACTTTGTCAATATATTGGGAACTCTTTGGAGCCACTGTTTCAAAAAAGTTAATAGAGAGAAATCTGAACACTTTTCTCTGTATTTTTGGTAAGTTTAGCAACTTCAGATGAAAGCGCCAATAAATCCGCCCCACGGACTCTACCTATTTCCATAAGTGCTGTCTTGCATGCAGTCACAGCAAAGAGAGCAGATAGAAGGTCTGCATTTTTTTAAGAGAGCAGATAGAAGGTCTGCATTTTTTTAAGAGAGCAGATAGAAGTCTGCATTTTTTTAAGAGAGCAGATAGAAGGTCTGCATTTTTTTTCCTGCAGCTAAGGTATAACTCATGCTACAAAGCTGCTGTTGATTCTGCCCTGGACTACAAAGCAGGATATAAATATAATATCAACATTTTGTTTTAATTTAGTCTCTTTTTTTCTCTCTAAAACAGTTGCATTTGAACAATTACCCGGTTACCTCACAGCTTGAATTACTTATTTAGTTTTATATGTGTGCATGTCTATCATTTCTGTCTATTTGAAGAAATTATATGTATGCAGTGAGGAAAAAAAAATCCTACATTATTTGCTGCAATTTAACTACAACAGTAACATTGTAGTTTTTATACAGATATATTTGCTCTGTTGATATAGTTTACAGTCAATTTAGTACTAAATACAGTATTTAGTTTAGTTTACTATTCAAATAAAGGGTAAAATGGTAAAAATATTTTAGAAACCAAACTGATAGCACAAAGATATTGACTTTCCAATATTCCCTCCTGAAAAAGGATGTACTGATGTTAGAAAATAAAATCATCTCTCTCTTAGGAGGAGGACATTTCTAACAGAACTTGGATAAGTGTGAATGGAAATCAGTAAAGACAGACCCTGATCATTGGACATTGGGTTTGATTTAAGGGTATGTGGGTAAAAAGGGCTGAAGACAAATACAGGCAAAGATTTCTCTTCTTCTCTTTTGTACTGTTGATACTTGGCGTTTACCTATCACATAAGACCATACAAACATACATAGTGAGGTGGTAATGGAGTAAATACTTTTACAAGGCAGAGTATGATTGTCCTTTTTGTTCCATGCCGTCCTTTTCGCTCTTATTTTATTGTGTATAAAATGTATCTAAGGGGTGACACAGGCTCATCTGTGTTTATCTATGCATATCAAGCCTTTGTATATTTCCTCTGTTAAGCTCTTATTTGTGAGCAGATGTCTTTAAACAGTTATTTAAACAAACTAATTATTAATGAACACACACACACAGACATAATGTGACTCATGTTCAAATATAAAAGATGGCACACTGCCTCACTGAAAACGTTTGTTGCGTTCATGCATTTCCCATGTCTGTGTGACTGAGTCCAAACATGAACTGCTCTTTTACTGCTTTTTAAATGTGCATTTTCAAGACACGGCAGTGTGAAAAATAGTTTGAGTGCTCAACTGTCCAAGCAGGATTTCCAGGCCTGTCAACCATTGAAAATGTTTGGCGCGCTGTGAAAAAAGGAAATTGTGGAAAATAACCCTTAAATCTAAAGTAGGTATGCTTTTGAAGGTAGGGTAATGCCTTGAACCATGATCATGAACCAGTGCCATTTTTTTCTTATATGTACTGTTGTTTACAGTTATTTAATCCAAAAACATTTTTGTATTTAATGCATAATGCTAAAAAAATAATATTTTATAAAACACCAGTCATGTACCTATTTAGACCCAACTGTTTGTAGAATTTACTGATGACCACTTGGACTTCATTCTTTAAGTTATTGAATGAACTATTAGGACATGAATAATGTTACCCTGATAAAAAAAATGCAAATTCTAAAAACAAAGGTAAACAAAGAAAAAAAAATGGTTTATTTATTTTTTCCCCAAAGTGATGCTTAATTCCTTCGGTATATATTTTTTTATCAACCCAACACAATTTATTATAAGCCTATTTTATACATGGATGTCTGATCACACCTAAATATTCTGGCCAATAACCAATTGATGTTTTTTGGTATTGTTGCATGAACTTTAACTAATATATTATCTTCTACTTAAGGTTTTTAGATGGTGAGAACATCCAACTGCTCCATACCTACATACAGAGGGAGAGTGAGATGATCCCTTTGTCAAATACAAGCTTGTTTGAGACAGTAGTATTTCCTTAGCACAACAAATCTCTCAGCCCGTCAGCATGCCAGTTGTGTTTCAACCTGCAGCTTTGTTCACGGGTTTGAAAAGTGATAAAGATTTAATTAAAAAAAACCCATCAGAATAGACTTTCTGTGTCACACAGTGCAAAGAATCCAACATTAAAATCAGATCTCTTATCTGCAGATATCATAATCATGTTTGGTTGCATGCAAACGTACAAAGGTCATAAGTGATTACATCAAATGGACATTGATTCAAAGCCATGGATTTTTCTATTTACGCTGTCTCGCCATAATTAGTTTGCATAACCTTTGCGAAACGTTACACACGTGCATATGCACACAGGATCAGAGAGTTAAGTCTGTGATTTACCACAGTGCCCTTACCAAAGTGCCCTTGTTGTAATTACTCTCCATCCAATATCCTGACCCTGATGATTGGCAAGAGCAGAATGTTCTAGAAGCCACAGTCTTCAGGCAGGAAGTGTCTGGGACCTGTTCCTTTATCTCCCACACACACCTTGTATTGGTGAGAATGAGAACACATCGGAGGCGAGGGCCTTAAGCACTTTGCTTCTGCTTTCATTTCACTTTGCAGAGTGGGAGGATCTGATAGAACGTCACCCACACGAAAGCCGAGATAATTTGGCCAGACTAACCCCCCCTCCCGCCTGTTAGCAGGGTGATCTGTACCAAACAAATTGCATTAAGGTTCTCTCCTCCCCTCTCGCCGTCGCTCGGGTCCTCATGTGCTTTGGCCGGCAGTGTTGTCTGACTTGGATGGCAAAGCTTTTTGGTAATCCATTGAAGGTGTGTAGGCGAATGTAAATACTGAACAGAACAAACAGTATTCGGTAAACAGCCTGGGGGTGAAGAGCCACTATGAAGGCCTTCCTCCAAAATACATCCTGCATTCTTTATTCGGTTTCTTTTTCGTTCTTAAAATAGCTGACAGAAATGGGGATGGAGACAGATTCTGTAGCTTCTTCTGTCACGTCTTTTGAATACAAAACTTTTTTCATGCTTTTAATCTTTTCTCCATTCTGTGTTCACAGTCTGCATGAGAGAATAATTTCAGTTTGCAAATTTCTCAAACATTAATAACCCATATCTCCTACATTAGGGGTGTCTGGAGAACATTTTAAATGACTTCATGTGTCCTCTAACTGTAAATTCAGACTGACAGAAACTTGGTCAGACAGGAAGCGAGACGCTCAGGCACGTTCTTTATTCTAGGGCAAGATTTTTGCTGATGCAACACCTTTTTAAAAAAATGGCTGTAAATGCTTAAGAACCTGGTGTGTTTTAATCAAAAGCAGACATCGGTGCAGCAATTTAGTGTACTTTGTTCAATCGGAGGGAATGCTGGTAGAGTAGGCTAGCTCTGTTCTAGGAACGCCTCTAGAACCTCTGGAGATGGTTTTACAAAGAAATATTCTTAATGAAGAGAAAAATATTATGGACAACAGTGACCATCGTCTTCAGAAGACTTTTAAACAACAACAGAGTGACTTCAGTCAGAGGCTTCTGTCGTCCGATGCAGGGCAGAGAGCTACAGAAAATCATTCCTGCTTACAGCTATCAGCAGCTACAACAACTGGTTAAAAGACCCCTATGAGTTGCATTATCAACATTTAATTTCCCTTTAGGATTAATGAAGTAATTGAATTGAATCGGATTTTAATACAGGTAGCATTTTTTAACTGTTGTCGCTCTGAACAGTCGTGAAAATTTTTATAGGACAACAAAACAGATAAAAACAGACAAAACAAACTTAGGAAATTATATCTTTTTTTTCTCCAATAAGAAAATATATGTACAACGTTTCTTAATCTTAATTTTATTATCCTTTATTTTTCTTTAAATGTTAAACTTAGTTTTTTTATTCAAAAAGTTTATAATCACATTAAATACCTGTACCAGAGACACCAAAATCCAGTTGATTATGATAAGATAAGGCGATAAACTCCGACCGGCCGTCCTGATGGCGTGTGATAGATGTTTTTGAGCCTAAATAGAACCCAAGCAATGGGTGAAACCATATATAAAAAGATGTGGTCCTCCTGCTGGCAATGCCGCTCAACTACCAAAGCCAGATGATAGCCAATGACGAAGCTACATAAGGAAAAAACAAGGAAAATCGACAGATAACACCAGTAGCACCATCAGCAAGGACTTGCACTTACATGTCTATCAGCAGTAACATCAGAATGCCTCCTGAGCTTTATCTCTAGCTTTAATGTGCTCTAAAAGTGAGACTGTTTTCACAGCGCAACTCGTATTTTACTCCTCTTGAAATCAAACATCCTGTGATTTCAACACTTGATCTTTAACTTTTCTTTCTTTTTGCTTTGAAGCTACGATAGGAGTTCCACACTAACTTTCCATTTTTGACCAATTGCACACATGCAGAGTGACGTGATCCCAGTCACATGATGCTGTTATTTTAAATATACACAGAAAGGCAATATTTACTAACAAATTGAGCTTAAAAGACAAAAGTAACAAATACTTCTCCAGCAGAAAGCCATAAAAAGAGTCATAAATTAAAAAAATGTAAGTATGTATCCCCACTGCTTCAATTGAAAAAAAAAAAGAATAGTGAAACAGAATCACTTCTGGATGATGTTTCTGACACCTGTTTTTGAGGACAATGGTCAAAAATACAAAAGGACTCAAACAAAGACTGTATTTGAACTATTAGGTTAGAAAGTATCATAATTATACACATCATTACCCAACAAAAAATAACTGCACTCTGGAACAAACAAAGCAGCTAAATTTGTATTATTTGGACAAAGATTTTTATTGTCTGTAGTAAAAGCAATCCCGATAATTTGTAACCAGTGAACAATAAAGCAAACCAAACAGTTTAATTCTGTTAGTTTTTTATGGGATATTTACCTCAGCCACTGAGGTATGAGGTATACTTTGTATAAGTTTAACTCCTAGATTTTAGCCCTAACTAAACAAAAATACACTTCCAGAACATTCAGGTGAAAATGTTAAAAATGTTGGAAGATCATTTAAAGACTTTTAACACTACACTAATAGGGCATAAATACAAATTCTGACTTTGAATTATGATTATGTTTTTTTCCCAGATGAACTGGAAATATCTTTGGTTTGATGCTAAATAAAGAGCAAGAGAATAATATGTTGAATGTTACTTTGTTTTGGAACAACTAGTTTTAAGGCAGGCCCAGGCTATCTTTACTAACAGTGTGAAAACTTGTGACAAAGTGAATTAAGCACCATCAAAACTGTGAATAGCCACAGCAGGGTTTTATTTACATGTTATTTGCAGGGGATGAAGCATTGACACATTCAGCTTGCAGATTTACATTTCCTCTTCCAGGAAAGATGCTAATCTGATATTGACAGGAGAGATGTTGATTAGTGACACTTTCTGTCAAAAAAAAAATCACCTGATTCTCTCGGATTTAGAATTTATTGTCACATTATTTACATCACTGATCAGTCCTATATGACCAATTTATGAGGCTGCATTCACAGAGCAGTGTAGCTTCCTAAGGACTGAGTCAAAGCTTGCAGTGAGGGTAAAAAGATGACTGAAGTGATTTATAAGGAAATGAAATGCAGTTTCTGAATTATACTGAACCGAACAAAGTTTAATAAAAACCACAGGGAAAGATCTACCAAACAGGAGTAATAATGGAAATTTAAAAAAAATCAGAGCTAACTCTCAAATCTTGACGTGAAAACAGTGAAAATACTGAGCTGTAAAAATAAAACATTAGTGAGTAATGTAAGTTTTCTCCAAGCACTCTAAAATTGCCAATTAGAAGAAGGTAAGTGGAAATATTTTCACTATAAGAGAAAACAAAAACTGTTCACAGCCAATTTGTTCAAATCATCAAGTACTGTCCGTAGGCGACCACACTACGCTGAACTTAGGCTCTGGGAGCAGCTTGAGCCATGTTGTTGACTCCAGCCTCAACAATAATGTGACGCAGGACGCTGAAGTGCTGCAGACGGCTCTCAGATTGAGCCTTTAAATATTTATTTCTTTGTTCAGATGTGACTGTATTAAATATTAACTCAGCAGAAGCAAGACAGATATTGTGCACTTTATAAATAACCTGATGCTGAAAATTGAGAAGAAGAGGTAAAAGTACACACTGGACCCCCTGAACTCTCAGAACATGTCTA
>JAUZNJ010111816.1:0-46187 GCA_034780135.1 Jordanella pulchra | reverse complement strand
CATCCAGGCATCCGTCCATCCATCCATCCATGCATCCGTCCATCCATCCATCCGTCCATCCGTCCATCCATCCATCCATCCATCCATCCATCCATCCATCCATCCATCGGGCCGCTGTCCTGCAGCTTTTAGAGGTTTCCCTGCTTCAGCACAGCTGATTCTGATGATTGCAGTTCAGCAAAAGCCTTTTAATCATCTATCGATGGAAATCAGCTGTGCTGAAGCAGCGAAACCTCTAAAAGCTGCAGGACAGCGGCCCTCGAGGACCAAGTTTAGAGATGCCTGTCCTAAAGTCTCCAGTTTTTTCAATTCCTCTTTAGATTGATGTCTGTGTTCAGACATCTGCAGTCGATTCATGATCAACTTTTCCTTTTAACTTTCTCTAAAATGAAAGGAAATGAGACTTGGACAGGTGTGTAGGACTTATAGAAAATGACACATTCTTTCAGTGTCTGCTGTAAACTGTTTATGTTGAAGGTTTAATTGGAGTTTTGTGCTTTTAGAGAAAAAGGGTTTCTTGAACATGTCCTCTGTTTCCCTGTCACCCGACACAGACTGGAGCAGGACATCAAAAAGCTGAAGGCGGACTTGCAGGCCAGCAGGCAGGTTGAACAGGACCTCCGCAGCCAGATTGGTTCACTGGGCAGCGCTGAGCGCTCCATACGCACTGAACTGGGCCAGTTGCGGCAGGAAAACGAGCTGCTCCAAAACAAGTAAGAAGTCTTACTACGGTCAGGGCGGTGACACGTAAAAAAATGAGAAATATTGGTAATGAAATACTGTTGATTTATTTGTTTAAATAATGACTGTTTTATGAAACGACTCAGAAAAAAAGTCTCCTTCTTTTCCTTTCAGTTTCAAATAAGATATTAGGTTAAACTGTTAAGATTCATTTCCAGTTCCAGTACTTTTTAAACTGCCAAATGTGTTACTAAATGTTTTTTTTTTTATGTGTTAGGCTTCATAACGCTGTGCAGGCGAAACAAAAGGACAAACAGACGGTTGGGCAACTAGAGAAGAGGCTTAAAGTAGAACAAGAGGCCCGAGCTACTGCTGAGAAGCAGCTCACAGAAGAAAAGAAGAGAAAGAAATTAGAGGAGGCCACAGCAGCCAGAGCAGTAGCAATAGCAGCAGCGTCGAGGTACCTTGATTTCAGTTTTTGTTTTTTTCTCCAGCAGCTTATTTTTCAACCGAGATTCAATAAAATTCTTCTCATCTTCCAGAGGGGAATGCACAGACACGCTGCGGCGGCGAATCGCTGAATTAGAGGCAGAGGGTAAAAAATTAACAATGGACATCAAGCTGAAAGAGGAGCAGATACGAGATCTTGAAATAAAAGTTCAGGTACACTCACTTGATGTTTTTTGTTGTTTTTTTTTTTTTTAACCTATAGGACATTTTATATCTGCGTAAAAATCAATCTGATGGGAAAATTCAAACATATAAAAGCGATAACCTGTCATGAGCCAGATTGATGTGTGGTACCTGCCTCCCGTATGAAGTTCTTAGCCAATCGCAGCAGCAGCTTGATTTGTTTCACAGCTGACAAAGTTCATTTATAAATGAAACGTTTACCAGGTTCGGTCGGAGGAACGTGCAAACACCTTCCCGTCCACAAAGGCAAAAATCAACTCGTTTTGCTCATTTTCTCAGAACCGTTGCAGCCATGTTTGTTTTGCTTGACGCGGTGTCGTCATACGCGTCCCTGCATTTCATTGATCCAATGGTATCTGCTGGCTCCTGGCGAGATGCATTTTCGGTATTTTATGAGTTCACAAATTTCCCGACAATTCATCTCAATAAAAGTGGACTCCTAGCAGGTGAAGCTCTGGAGACAGTTGCCATGGTTACTGCTTACTTTAACTTCACTATTCCCTCCAACATCCATCATGGCTTTAGGGGCCATTTGTGTCAAATATGTTGAGCTAAACTTTGTAATTGTAATACTTCAGAGTTTGGGAAATCAGATGCCAGTGAGCAACGTCATCTTTTTAAATTCTGCTTATTCTCTAAAATCCTGCTCTGGAAATCCAGACATGGTCTCTCTAGAAACTATTTTTCTTTTTATTAAGTGTTTTTTGTGTGATTATGTGACTTTGTTTGATTAACTGGTTTTATATTTCAGGAGCTTCATAAATATAAGGAAAATGAAAAAGACACAGAGGTGCTGATGTCGGCGCTGTCAGCGATGCAGGATAAGACTCAGCACCTTGAAAACAGCCTGAGCGCAGAGACCAGGATCAAACTGGACCTCTTCTCTGCTCTGGGAGACGCCAAGCGACAGCTGGAGATTGCACAAGGTGCAGCAAATGGCTGTAATTGTTAAAACATTTCTATTGTTTTACACTTGAAGTGTAAAGTTAATTGGATGACTTGTTGATTTTTAGGTCAGATCCTTCAGAAGGACCAAGAGATCAAAGACCTGAAGCAGAAGATTGCAGAAGTTATGGCCGTCATGCCCAGCATCTCTTACACACCTGACACCAGCAGCATGACCCCTGTGGCCCCCCACTACTCCTCAAAGTTCATGGACACCAATCCCTCCAGCCTGGACCCCAACGCTTCTGTTTACCAGCCCCTCAAGAAGTGAACGTTGTTCTTTTGTTTCTGTTCAGCCCCTCCCTTTCCTCTATCAGCCCTCCTGCAGGTCCTGTCATGTCGCAGCTGAGAGCTCAGTTTTCTTCTGTTCTCTCTCTTTTTGCCAGGTCAGAAGGATGTTGTATTGTGTGACTGTGTTTGTTGTAGTTAAAACAAAAGACAAAAAAGAAAAAAATGACATCCCTGGAAAATTAGGAAACCCCCTGGTTTTTATTTAAATGTCTGCTGAAACCTCACAGATTCAAGGCGCGTATCTTCATCTCAAGGATGCTACTCCCCTATTGCTGCACATTCCTACCAGCTGTAGGGAGAAGCAGACGAGTCTCTTTCTCTCCATTGTTCTCTGATTCATATCCCCATGTGTTTTTGGCACTTTGTTGTCACAACATTTGTACAACCAGAGGAATGTATTTGTCAGATGGAACAAATGACTCGTTTACCCACAAACCAGACACAAAACTCTGCACAGATGCTGCTGCAAAGAGCAGATAAAGTTGGATGCATGCCCTAGCCTCTATGAGCTACTTTGGATTTTTATTTTTTTTTTTTGTTAGGATTACTATGGTTTCACCATATTTATTAAAATAAAAGCAAATCTATAACGTTATCCAAGCGCTTTTCTTGTAAGAGTAAAGCAATCATTTCTACAAAACGATTTCTTTCCGTGCAGGTGGATATTTCTCTTCCCAGTTAATCACTTTCTGACATCTCATAAAAGGGTCTTTCATCCACAGCAAAATTAATATTCGGAAACTCTTCGGGACGTTTTGAGTCTGCTATTCGACCCATGCCTACCTGTATGAGGACTGTTTGTTGCTCTGCATGATCTCAGTGCCAGTGGAGGAAAAAATGACGCCCCAAACTTCTCAGTAGGCTGCGAAGTTCCTCCCGAGCTGAAAATGTTCCTCTCAGCTTAGTCATTAGGAAGGAGTATTATTAACGGCATCCGATTTAAGACACACCTTTAAAAAAACAAACAGGTGTTTACATAAAATTAGCCACATTCAAAAGTCATGAAATGCATAAATAAGGAGTAATCAGAGCAGCTCATCTGTGCCTCAAAGCCCAAATCCATCAGTTCTGCATGTTTGAAGCCACAATGATGGACAAAGCGGCAAAACGAAGGAAACAAAATGATCCGGCCTCCTACTTCTTGAAAGAATGTACTGCAAATGCATAAATTTACACATTTATCAACATCCAGCTGAAAACTTCTGGGGAATCTAAACCAGGCAGACGATTTGGTTACCGGTTCTGTTGTAAGTTGCAAAGTAATTCAAACAACCTTGATTTTTTTTTTTTTTTTCCTTTAAGTGAAAGTTGTAGCGATTGGGTCTGATGTATTTTTTTCCCTATCACCTAAAATAACGACTCATGCTTTCATCCGCCTACTGTATACAGAGAAGCTATCGCTACCTGGTTTATCATACCCTCTCGGATTGAAGTCGTCTGGTTGAAAAATGTTGTGAAAAGTACAGTTTGGTCACTTCTGTCAACAGATTGGTGAAGTTGAGCCGAAGCTGTTTAGTTTTGTTTGTTTTTTTTTTTCATGCCCACAGTTCAGTTTCCTCCCAGGTCTGACGTTGGCTGCGCTCTCGCTCTGTGAGGTTTACAGGAAATAAAAAAAAAAAAAGTTATTGCAAACATATTTGTTTGTTGTTTTCTGTGTAAACTCACTCACTTCAAACCAAAGTGCAGAATGGTCTCTGTGCCACTAGGAGGCAGTATCACCCTGTACAATGCCAATCAAAATGGATTAAAACTGTCCACATAGGATCCTGCTAATAACTCCAACTACACCCATTATTCTCTTTTTTTTTATGACCATAAAATCCCATTTAGTGCTGACAAAAGAATGAATAAAATCTCCCTGAGCGCCTCTAAACATGACTGCTCCAAGCATTGTGATCACAGCTATGAGAAATAAAAGCCAAGGAGAAATCCTTCAACCGTGCATTTTTATTTAAACTCACAGTCTGTATATTTAGATTCACTTTCAACTATTGAGTCTGTGATTTTTATCCTGAAAAGACATTTATCTTTGACTTGTATGTTGATCCAAGTGAGATTTTATCCAACCTCCTCGTGACGAGGACGACGTATTTCTAGCCTCTGCTCAGCATTCTGCCACATGCTAGGCTTGAAAAACCTGACTAGCAAGAAAAACTCCTCATTCCTTCCATCCTAATCACACTTGAACAGAAATGTATTTTCTACTCCAATCTAAGAAGGTTTTTACTCTATAAAACTCAGCAATAGAAGTCTCAGTTTTTATTGTATGGGCGCAGTAAATGGATGAAGAAAGGGAGCTAAATCAAGAGTTTTATGATAGTTTCATTTTGATCTGAATTCTCAAATAAATCCATACAGATACTTCCTCATTTTCTGTTTCACGAATGCTCTTTCCTTTTTCTGACATTAGTGAATAAAAAAAAGACACTAAGAGGGAAGAAATGGAGCTCCTGCATGTTGGTCACACATTTCACCCCAGGCTGTTGTAGCCTCAGTCTAAGTGCTGCTGCTACCTGAAAATCACAAACACTCCACATGACAGAGCAGAAAGACTAGTTTTTACAGTGTTTGAAATGTTTCTGCATTTAGATATACTCGTTTCAGACAGGAAAGCGAGTGAGGTTCAAACTGATTACAGCCCTCATATTGTCTAATGTGTTCCCAGGGATGTCTTCACCTCGTGAACTTGTCTCTCTGAGCTTGTTATGTCATGTATAGTCAGGTTCTGCGGGATGTTTTGCAAGCCTTTCTCCTGAGAGGTTTCATTTAAAGGCTAATGATGTAAACTCGGAGCAATGCATCATGGGGGTGTCGGCTGGTATCAACTGAAATCCTTTTGATAAGAACCCCAGGACAGTTTCTCTGTGGAAAAAAAAATCCCATAGAAGCAGAAACCTTCTCAAAGACATGACTGATATGAATATAAATGCATGTTCAGTTCATTTTGTTTTAAATTAATGCATTGTATATTCTCAGTAGGTCGTTTTTTCAGGGATTACTAGTTGATTGCTACTTATTTTTATAACTTTACAATCGTAAAACATAATCATGCTCAGTTCACTGTCAAAATTAAACTTGTTTTAATATATAATTGTTTGTTCTTATTCCTATTTTTAATTTTCAAAGATAAGAAGCAACATCAAATGTAGCACATAGGAAAAATTGTCAATGTATTTGTAGCATAGAAAACTCTCATTGCTCTACAGTTGGGGAAATGAAATTCAGTTTTGACTAAAAAGTAATATTAATCATGTATATAGTGTTCAACTATATGCTATATTATTTTATAATGATAGCAGAAAAATATGAACAGTTAAGGACTAAAATCTCTTTTGGAGTATTTGTTTCTAAACTAAATCATATTATTCCATTAACAAAATGTATACTTCATCAAATTCAGGGCATGATATTGTAATTTCAGTTTACTTACTTATATTTAAGTTTTGCTGTGTATCCTTTCAACACAGGGGCCATAACATCTAGAAACACCTATGTTAGACAGGGGCCATCAGGGGCCAGTGTTATAAAGACATAATACTAGAAAAAATAAAATCTTATAATAACAGGAACAAACATAGTGACTAGTAGGACCTTTAGTTGCATTTAATATTTTTTTACAGTTCTGTTTTAATTAGGATTTAAACATTAATACTGAGATAGGGTAATAGTAAATATTATTTTGAACTAAATTTAAAATAATAATATAATTTGTTATAGCTGAATCTTGTAGTTTTACTTAAGTTTTGATTCTGATTTAATTAAAAAAAGGAAAATTTTCATTTAAAATAAGTCAAAAATATGTAATATTCCTGATTTGTAAAAGCACACTAACTTGATACTCCAAGGATAGCTTTATTTTGATCTTTCAGTAGATATTTATTTAGCAACTAGTTATGTCATCTACCATTTCCCCCATTTTAAGGGATTTTATTGTTTTAGGTAAAGAAACAAATACAAGCCAAAAATATGAATTCTCAATGAGAACATTTTAATTAAGCTAACTAATGTGGAAATGTCACTTCACTCAATGAAGAGCTTTTTCATTCTGTGGATCTCTTAATCTTATTTTTAAATGTTTTTTTTTAGATTATTATTTCAAATGATAGTCTTGCCCTGTTTTTTGTTTCATGCTTTTCTGTGCCCCCATGAAAACATGTTGGCCCCACCCTGGCCCCTCTAGCAAATATAGTATAGAACCGTCCACGACAGCATAAATATATATTTTTAATATTTTTCTTGATAATTTATAGGTTTTTAAAGCTAAAAGATATATAAATCCCCTTTTATAATGAGAAGTGGTATTTTAATACACCTGGTAGATGAGATATTTTCATTTCATATTCAACCTTTCCTCTTAGCGCACCTGCAGATTATCTGAATATTAAATCCACCTGCATAGAGGAGAAAACTAATGCTCGTGGTCGTGAAAAACAAACGAGCGTGGATAATTTTTGTTCGTAGACACTGGGTGGGAGCAGATCCGTACCGAAGCTTCACCCGCCGCGTGCTGCCTCGCCGCTACAACCGCTTGCGTAACACCACGAAGCGGGCGTAACGCACGCAGGCTATCCGGCTAATTTGCATACATAACACCGCCCAGGGGACGAGCATGATAATCCGCCGTCGAGAGAAGCGACGCCGAGGTGTGAACAGAGCGAGAGGAAAACCGCTGAATATTGATATTTTCAAAAGTTTGGACGTGTCATTGGCCTTATTAACCAAGGGAGGAGGGTATACGGACACGGACAGGCGCTCGGTGGGCTCTTCGCCCCACTTCTAAGCTTCCGATATGGACGCTTTGAAATCCGCTGGAAGGGCAATTATACGGAGCCCGAGCATTGCTAAACAGTCGTGGGGAGCAGGCAGACACAAAAGTAAGTATAATCCTGTTGCTCAACGTTATTGTGGTCCATGCTAGTGTTAGCTGGCAGTGAGCGTTTTTCTCAGCTTCACAACTTCACATGTCGGCTTTTAAAAACGTGTGACAGTGAGGAGAAGAGATGCCAGCAAAGCAGATGTATTATACTCCAAGAAACATGAAGGTTTTGAACTTGACATTTAATCGCTAAGCTGAGTCTCTTTCGGGCTTTTTTTAAAGTGAACTCTGCAAGTCTGGTCGAAAGCCAAGTTGGGGCGCGCACACCCAGGACCCAACTTGTAGGAAATCCGTCACGGCAGTTTTCACAGCCTGAGTGGGTGGGGGGGGGGGGGGGGGAATCACTGACGGCTGGATCCATACTTGAGAGAGATCCACAAGCAGGGAGAAATGTGTGGACGCCTTGGTGGGAAGCCTGTGCGGTCCTGTTGCTATGGAGATACGCAATGTGAAACAAAAAAAAAACAGCAGGCCGGAAGCAGCCGCGGTAAATTGTAGGGCATTTCTGAGTCGTTTATGGGTGATTTAACCAACCAGAGGTGCATTTAAGTGCGTTATGTCAGACTTTGACTTTTAAGCTGCTGCTGGTGGGTTTCACACACCGAAGACCCCCGTTGTAGAGTCCCTCATCCTTTGGTTCACAGAGCAAATAGCATCTGGCTGCGAGGTGTGTGGAAAGCAGCTGATGCTTTGTTTTGGACGCTCATCCTGAACCAGACCTGTTTGCAGTGACTCTGCAGAAAGTCAGTGACTAACGGCTTAAAAATTGAAGTAGACACTGTCCATCATCAATCTCACACATTAATCTCATGTTCGTGTTTACTCATGTCACTAAAAAGCTCCTGATATTCACATTTTTTTCTTTTTTCGACTGTTTCAAGGTAATTATAGGCTTAAGTCTAAGTCTGCCGCAGCTTGTTGTATCATGCTTCAAAGTGGACTCTCTCTTTTGCTTATAACCCATTTGTGGTTTAGTGTTTTTTCACATGTCCTCTGCTTTAGATTTTTCTATTTTAGACATGCATGGATTCTAAGTTTTAGTCTGGAAAGCTTAGCTCATTGGTTTTTTGCCGTCTTTATTTCCCCCATAGCATGCTGCCACAACTAATAATTTCCTGACTGTTAGCATTGCTTTATAACATGGTCATTATCCTTTATCTCCATGTTTTTAAGTAGGGGTGGTGGATCTGTTTCCTGTTTATTTTTGACTATCTGCTGAGCTGCTGGAGAATGTCTTTTTTTTTTAAGTCAGGAAAAGGTTTGTATCATCAGCATAATTTTTGAGCAACTTTCTAGTAAGGAAAGTGTGGTAGACAGAAAATATCTGTCTGCATTTATGTTGTGTTTTTTAAATGTTGTCAGGATTAAAGCAGCTTTACAGACAGCTTTATTGTTTTTCTATGGATGGTTGAGCCGAGTCATTTGAATTTCCTGAGGCTGGAAAATTAATTGCATTTGCATCATTATTCCAACTTTCAAATCAGAAGAGCTTATTTTGGTTGTGTTGCCTTTAACAACAGTAGGATGTTGACTTTCTTACTCCAGCCCTTTAGGGGGCAGTAATAAGAATAAAATTAGCTTCTCTCAGTGCCCCTAACAGAAGAAATTAAGACCTATAATCATTGTAACTGCATGTTTATCTTTACGTTTTCTCCGGGACCTGTCTGGTTCTTCTTTATCCTGGTCTATGTGCCCGTTTGGCCCTACAGTCTGGGCCCCTATGTCCCCTATACAAAGTCCCCCCTTAAAGGGAAAGCGGGTGTAATGGTGATTGGTTCTTGCAGGATTCCTTTATGGTGCAGTAAAATCCTTACTGATTTAGAGCCCCGTCTCCGTGGCAAAATCCTGCTTTGTCACTGTTTTCCTGAAGGGCATTTTTAATCCTGTGAGGGGAAAATGAATGTTTGGCTTCCTCTGGTTCGAGCTGACACAGCTGTCAAAATATCACACTCCGAAATGTCATAATAGTCATTTTACAGCATTTATAATAAGCACTGCGATACACAGTTGTGTTTAATGATTATTTAAGGCAAGCAGCTGCTGTCTGTGTCATGTTGAATTTGGCTTTGGGAGTCTGGAGGGAAAACTGTGATATTCCAGGTTATAACAAGAGCATCTTGGATGTGCTTCACGTTTCCACACTCCTTTTTCTTCCACTAAAGTTGGCAGGAAGCGGAGTGGTTTTCTGGTTCTCTTTCATGGTGGGAAATAATTGATGTAATCTTCTTTAGCCATATGTCGAGGCATATGCTGGTGGAGTTTATCAGCTTCTGTGTCAGGGGGTTTGATTAGTGGAAGAAAGGATAACAAAACGTCTTTGCTACTGCTATAAACGCAGACTGTCTCTCTAGATATGGTCACAGTGTTATGATTCATTGTTCTACAGATTTATACACCCTAAACTTTAATCTGTTCAAAGCAGAGGTGTTGTTGTATATTGATTAGTTTTGATTGGTCCATTGGGATCTTCTAGGTGTTATTGTTCAAGTTGTTTTTTTTTTTTTTTTTTACTAAAGTTACACTTGTTCCTCTTCCTGAACCCTGATGAGCAAATATTTGGTGAAGCTCTCTCTATAAGTGGTCCACAGCTCGGAGAACATCCCTCAGGCTACATGCACCATATATGCTGAGCTAATCTTGTACATGATGCTATTGGGAATCAGAGATTTGGGTCTTTTTCCTTTCCTTAATCTTTTTTTTTTTGGCTGGCAGAAGTCAAGGAGGGTCACTGTAAAGATGTATACAAGCATGTCTGAGTAGATTAGTAGAGGAACATATGGCAGAAATGTGCTCCTTCTTGTCAACTGGTTAATCCTGGCAAATATTCATAGGAATTTAGCTTTTTTGTAATGCAAATCTGTCCTTGCAAACAGAGATTGGATGTTATAGGTTAAAATGGTGCCTTAAAGCAGACCCCCCCCAATAATCGTTTACACCCACAGTAAAGATGCAAGAAGGCAACTAGATTTGAAACGAATTAATCTTTTATGACAGTAGATTGACATTCTGGAGTCCATTTGATAACTGATATAACCCAACGATCCATAAAGTTCAGTTTCTAAAGAACATTCAACACTTGACTTCATTCAACATTTAACTATTAAAGAATATAAACAAAACAGTGATATAGAAATACAAATATAAACCAACTAAACAATATTTAAAATGTAAAAGAAAGGTGGAAACTAACAACAAAGCAGATGCCTTGACGAGCTAGGATGCTAGAGCTAGATGAATTGTCACGAGATTTGTGAATTCTCAAACTTCCTAACATAGGAGCCAGTAGATACATTTTCCACAATACAAAAATGTTTCAGACCAATGAAACGCTGTGAGATGTATGACGACAACTAGAGGCGGAAGGTTAAGGCAAAACAATCATGGCTGCAATGCTTTTAGCTGGAATACCCTCTATTTCTTTTTGAAAAACAAGCGAAAAGATGCTATTTTTATCTCTGCGGATAGGAACATGGTTGCGTATTATTCCTGACCAGATTTGGTCACAGTTTGATTCACCAGTTAACTCGTCTCAGCTGCTGCAGCTGCTGGGATTGGCTACAAACTCAACATGGGAGGCAGGTACCCAATCAGCTCGAAAAACTGTACTGTAATGACCCTATGTTTTGCAAACACTTTCTACAGGAGGATTTCCAGATCAATACATTTAGGATTCATATTGAACTACATGTATCAATCTGGCTTATTGCAGGTTAAATCTTGCCTACGAGCTTATTTCTGATCCTTGTCCAAGATTTATCCTTTTAGTTCTATTTGAATTCTACACAGCATCCATCTTGAAAGGCTCCCTTGGAAAGTGTTCAGAAAAGGGAGGGGCATTCAATACAATTCTTTAAGCTGATTGGGTACTTGCCTTTCATATCGAGCTTTTAGCCAATCACAACAGCAGTAGCAGCTGTAACTTATCACGTTCTTGATTTGTTTTCACAATCTTTTTCATCCACAAAGGCACAAATCGTGTCCTTTTGTTTGTTTTGCTTCAGCCTTCCACTTTTGGTTGATGTCATACACGACACTGCATTTGATTGGTTTGAAACCTTTCTTCATCATAGGCGAATGCATCTATTGACTTCTGGCAAGATGGATTTTGGGAAGTTCACAAAATTCACAAATCTTGCTTGCAGGGTAAGAATTCTCACGATGTTCACAAACACACAAGAATCCATTTTGTACTGCTCCAGCTTAAAATCGTTTGAGTCCAACCCAATCGCTTCGGTCAATCACTTTGCGGTATTATGGTTTGAGGCGGGACAAATAGCTGAGCATAAAGCAGAACCCAAAAAAAAAGACTTGTAGAGAAAAATTTAGACAAGCAATCTAATTTCTGTGGTAAAATTTTTATCAAAGCATATATCCGAGCAGGGATTAGGGTCAGTGAACACAACTTAAGAGGCCCGACATCATTAGGCTTTTTAACGGAGTGTGGCTGCAGGCGTAGCCAATGATGGCGACTGTGAACAGAAGAAAAGTGGCCAAGAATGTCATTTTTCAAGCGAAATGGACACTGGATTATTTTGAGGAAGTGAGAGGCAAGCCAGTGTGTCTAGTTTGTGGCGAGGCGCCGGCAGTGATGAAGAAGTCCAATCTTGAGCACCAGTGCAGGACTAAACATGCAAAAGTTGAGGACCTGAAAGGACAGATGCTGGCTGATGAAGTCGTGGCTCTTCGTTGCAGTTTGGATGCACATCAGTCAGCATTTACAAGACTATAGAAAGTAAGCGACAATGTTATCAGAGAAAGTTTTGTGGTGAGTGAACTCATTGCAAAGAAACTGAAATTTCATGCAGATGGAGAGTTTGTGAAGAAGTAGCTCGTTGCTGCTGCAGAGACAAAGTAAAACTATTCAGAAACATCAGTTTGTCCAGAAGAACGCATCACTAATATGGCCAATGATTTAAAAAAAACTCTGAAGCTAAATCCAAACAATTTTGAGTATTTTTCTCTGGCCTGTGACAAAACAACAGGCATCACTAGCACCGTACAGCTAGAAGTTTTTGTGCACGGCGTTACAGCCGACTTTGAAACTAAAGCTGGATGACAACTGTTGTTTCCACGGTAAATTTCATTGCACCACTGCGAAGTATGATGGCTGAGTTACGCCAGCAGTCTGGAGCGGTTTTAAAGTCTGAGGGAGGAGGACTGTCATTGGGTCCATATGTGAAAAACTAAATGAAAACAAACCAAAAAAAGAGTTAAAATGAATAAATGGCAATTTACATAAAGTTGATTTCACCAGTGCATCCATCACTTGCTCTTCTTCTGTTTGCTTTGTGAAGCTCTACTTGGAGACATTCTTGCACATTTAAAGTGGTCTCAAGGTTTTGGTTTGGAGGATGTTATGAGTCTGTTTTCTTTTTAAATTACTTAGTTTTATTTTTGCTGCACTAATAAACTCTCCTTGCTTCCAGTCATTTTCCCATCCCTCCCTCCATCCGTTTGCCTCTGTCCATCTATCGTTCCATCTCTTCTTCTATCATCCCTGTCTTTCATCACTTCTACTCTCCATCCTTTTATCCGTTTTCCTGTCTGTCTGTTCCCATTTCTCTCTTCATTCTTCTCCCTCCTCCAATCTGTCAACCACAGCTTCCATAAATGTGGCATCAGGGATCTGAACTTTTCCTTTGTCTTGGGAAAATATAACATTTTAACGTGAAGAGAAACATTTCTGTCCCTCATCACCAGCAGCTGATGTTTGACTAAATCCCAGAGCAGCACAGTTTAGTTCATCTATTGCTAAAGGTGTAACGGAGGCTAGCAGCCAGCTGTTGGATGTTCAGCTTAAAATATTCCATTGACAAGTAACGCCAGTTGACTAGAAGAGGGATTTGATGTCAATCGACTGATGACTTCAACGTTGCCTGCAGCCTGTTGACTATTGACGCGTGGCGCTGCCCTGTTCTGGTTCATTTAATCATCTCTTCATTCTTCCACCAGCTCTTCCTGCCTCCATACAAGAGATGAAATTATCCAAACCAGTTAGCGTTTGTTTAAAAATAAAACACGGTTGTTATTTTGTGCACCAGCGGAGTAGTTAGTCCAGCCCCTCCTGTTTGGCGATCCTGCCAGCAGAGCCTGTTGAGGATCAGTTTCGTAACCCAGATTCTCATTCTGAACTCAGCTGGTCATGAGTCCTAATCCCCATACCGCTATGACCACTCATTTTTTCCTCCCCTCGTTTTCCTCCTTTTGAGTGGATTTATCCGATACTGAAAGACGCATGTCTGAGTGTTAGTGATGTAAGACTCTTATCCTTAGCAAATCCCTTCCTCTCAGAAATTCAATTGAAAGGGTCTTCAAATTAAATATCAGTAACTGCAACCAGGTCTGTCAAGATATGAAATTTTCTTGGATGATAAATTGTCCCAAAAACTGTTAATAATTATTGATTATCTTAACTATGGCATGAAATTGCAAATGAACTAAGACCAATAAAGCTTATTCTACTTTTTAAATTAAAACACTGGAACTTATAAAGACATTTTTTATTTAAAAAAAATTAGCAATAAACTGGACTTTAATAAAATAAAAACTAGATAATAATAAAAAAAAAGGTTGAACTTCAGCTACGATAATCATTGTGATAAAAGTCACCACTGAAAACTCTGAAAAACCTTTTCTTGTCAAATGCAGGGCGTTTTACTAATTTTAAAGCTTTGGGATTGTTTTTGGTGCTGAAGTGATGTTTAGCTTAAGGCGTCTCTTCATGCTTCCCTTCAGGCATCCTCTCTCCTCTCAGTCGGCTGTTTCTAAATTAGTCCAAAGTGAGTCGATAGGAATTGAATAATGCTTAAGAAGAGGTTTTCTTCTTAGTGCGAAAAGTTAATATCAGCTGAAGTTTTGCATTTAAGGACCCAAGTAGGCCAAGCTGCAAAAAGAAAATAGTTTTCTAGAAAAAAAAATGGAATAAATGGATCACTCCCACGTGGTTGATGTGGATGTTGGATTTAAGTGTTTTTTTAGAGGTTTTCTGTCCGTTGAGTTAATCTGGAAGGACAATCTACATTTGTCTCAAGCAGCAAACCTTTGTGTTTTTTATTTATTTATTTATTTTTTTTTTACCAAATTCCTCTTTTTCATTATTAATTTTTCTAAATTCTGCTTTTTCCATTTTGTCCTTCAATTCCACATTTTCATTCTAACCATATTTATTAACCTGGATAGTAAGTAATTATAAAGTCATTGAAAAATATTTAACAAAGAAATTGCATCAAAATACAAGATTTAATGACTTTTGTTTCACTTTTAGTAATAAAATAAATTGCTGTGGTTCATGCTTGTGCCGATTATTTAAGTCCTATTTATGGACTAAAAAACATTCCTTAAATGTAAGACATTTAATTTCTCTTTAAAATAAGGCATCCTTTTTGTGAAAGAGTTTTAGAGTTGAACATAAAAAAGTCTCGTAAAGAAACACGAAAACCTGTAAACTAAAAACACTTTGAAAAACAATTTTACTATTAAATGGGGTCCATGCTTGTTTTTACTCAGAGGTATCAAAGCAATAATTACCTGCCTTATTTTATAAAGCACAAAAATATGTGTAACATAAACTGGTTAGCAGGCGTCCGTGCCGTGCTAGCTAGCGTCTTCTCCCTGCTTCAGACTGTAGGTGATCATCCCATGTGTTCTCATCCATCCAGTTAATCGTTTACTGATAAAACTTGCAGAAAATTTCCTCCCCAGATTTATTAAAATAGTGTTCATATGCAGTTTTTTCTGCAGGAAACTTTATACTGGGTTCCATTTATTTATGGATTTATTTTTTTGTGTGCAATTTTTGGAAGTCTAGTGTTTCTACTTTTCTCTTCAACCATGGATGACCTGAGACCATCCTATACAAGGAGCTGGCAGTGGACAAAATACCTCACCGACTACAAAGTCTCACCCAAATAAAAACTCTGTGTTTTGTACTAGATTCCATTTTGTTTGTTAAATTCCCTGATTCTGTCCTGGTTTTCTGAATCGCAGGAATCTTTGGGCCCCGAAGTAGTTTGTTGTTTGCTTGTAGACCAGACACTGTTGGTGTAGTTGAGTTGTGGACGTTTAGTGGTTTAGGATCATTTTCCAGTTAAACTACAAACTTGTCCCCAAAATTTTCTCAACCTTTTTTTTCTTTTTTTTAGAGAATAAAACGAAACCAAAGCATGACGCTGCCACAACCTGATAACTGGTGCGTTCAAACAAGCGAGAAAAGACAAGGTTTTCTTTTTTAATATTATTTTATATCCATGTGATACCAGCTGTGAAAACAGGCAGTTTCCGTGTTGGAAAAGAGGACGTGTGTTATTCTTCCGAGCAATAAATAAATAAACTCTGAGCACATGAACCCCTTTGCATATTATAACATGTTTATCATAAATGTTCATCTTCCTCAGAATCAATTTCAGCATTCGCGTTTCTACGTTTAAAAAAAAAACCCCACAAAACTAGTTTATCTTGTCAACGTTTCTTTACAGGATTAAACAGCGGTCAATGGCAGAAAAACTGGCATTAATATTTAAAAAACAGTCTTTTTTCCAAAGTAAGAAAGAAGGCACAGAGAAGCCAATAGAACTATTAATAAGACCAATAGTGTTTACTTGGTTATGAAATGATGTACAACCAGACCAATATTGTCCCTCCGGATCGCTGTAGATAGCAGACGACCTCATTGTTTGTTTAGGATGGCGTTTAGAGACTCCCTGCTTGAAGAGCGGATCGCTGTGTTACCTTTGCCCACAGTTAAACACCTGTCCTCTGAGGAAGGCCAGAAAACACAAGCTTTTCCCAATTTCCCAGGGTGACGCACTTCTCTAAAACAAGCAGAAACCAAGACTCTGTTTCTGTCCAGATTGGTGCTCTTGTTCATTTTCTGGCTCCAGGCAGGGATTTCTTTTTATACCAATCCAAGCTTTTCATTTTCCATTGTGTTCAGGAGAAATTAAGGAGCTGTAGTTAATCCATTGCATCCAGAAGAACAACTGAAATCCAATATTTTTAAAAATCCAGTGGTTTTCAAATGAACCTAGAGAAGTTTTGTTTCTCACGCTAAACTGGATGCAGAGTTTGAAGACTCTTCAGATCTAATCCGACCAGCTCCTTGCGTCAGGCTGCCTGCTCAGGCTGCTTGTTCACTGAACGCATCGACGCTGAAAATTCCTGCTCTGTTCATGGAGCGGATGGATCATCAGACGGCTTGTTCCTTGATGCTGCTGCTGGTTCAGAGTGGAGACAGAAACATGAATAGTCTTGTCCCACCTTCTTTTTCTGTTCACTTTGAAACGACTGCTGCTTTCAGGGAGCGTGAAACACCTTTACCTTTTAATTGTGTGTTATAATGAAATGCATTGATCAGTCAAAGTTATTTTGCAGTTCTTTCACACCTCAAGGAGAGAATGGGTCTTTTAAAGGTACAATTAACATCATTTTCTTGCCGTCCTGTCGAGGCGCCTTCATGGCTGTTGCACAGTGTGCGAGAGAAGTTGCTGCTAAACATGTTTTGTTATCATTTAAAATCAAACTCCAGTCTCTGTTTGTTTTCTAGTAGAATATGTCAACCTTGCATCCTTTAATTTTTTAACCTCCTCTCTGATACTAAAAGCAGATAACATTAAGTTTTCTTCCTTTAGTAACTGCTTCAGTACGAAGGGTGTTAGCAAGTAGCATTACAACAATGTTTGATTACTGTTTAGGAAGGATGGGATTTTTAAGGTTTCCTATTGGTTGGTCCATATGAGGGCTGATGGAGCAGAAGGTCGTTGGATGCTGTTGATCCGCTGATATTTTCTCTGGCTCTCAGAGCTCCAGTATATGATTGTATGACTGGCTGTTGACTGCACTGACTGAATGTGTTTGTGCAGCTGCAGTTTTGTTCTCACCTCTTGGAGGATGTGAAGAACAAGGACGTAAAAGTATTTCCCCCTGTTCCTGTGGGAACATTGACTCATACTTAATCATTAAGTCGGGCTGGGTCTGACTCAGTCACACTAAAAGTCCTCGGCTTTTTCTGCCCGTGTCTGGATTTTTTTGTGTGTGTGTTGAAAGGAGTGTAAAACAAAAAAAAAGAAATGATTAAGATGAGAGATAACTTCAATCTTTCCTCTGTCTGTTTTCACTTAGGCAATCGTGTCCATTTTCTAATATCTAAGCACTTTGGACATTGAGGGAAACGGATTACTGTGATGAGGGCATGGATCCTTCAGAGTAGCACTGATTTATGATTTTCGTTTGAAATGCCTTTATCACTGCCGCTCCCTCCTCTGGTTGCAGAGCACAAACAGCTTGATGGAGAGTTTGCTTCATAGCAGGGAGCTCCTGCAGTTTCCACAGTAATTACACTGTTGCTTCTACTATGCTGGATGTGTTTTTGTGTGCTGGGTAGTTGGGATTTTCTTCATTTATTCACATATTTTCTCTCATTTTGGACCATATTTTATGTCATATCTACCCTGTTCCTTCAAAAATCCTTCAGCCTGTTTCTTATCTTGTTTTGTGATCAATAAAGTGTTTTTTGAATAGAATTGATTTTTTTCTATTATCCAATCTCACAGAAAAAGCCAAATGTGATGAACCTAACTTTATCAAACCTCCTGCTTTATGTCATCTTCTCTATTTTGGGTTTGACCTCAGCCTCCACCAAAGCTACTGCAGGTCGCCGGCCTTTTTTCCTCTCTGCTCTGATCCTTTTGATTGTAGGTCTTAAGACCTCTGCCGTGTCTCGCCTCTCTGAATCTCTTGTTGAATCAAAAGAACCTCATTCTCTCTGTAGTTTTCCTTTCATTTGAATTTAATAGAAAGCCTCATATCCATAGACAAGAATGATTGAATATTAAAGGAAAAAAGAAAGGATCAGTAATGTTTTCTCTACATCCATTTGTTACCAACGGATCATATTTCAAGTCAATAAGTTAATATATGAAGTTCAACTTCAATAATCGAAACAAGATGTTAAAGCAGGTTGACTGTATGAAAACACATTTAAAATGTATGTGTAAAAAAATTAGTGGAAGGAAAAACTGTGAGTTTGAGGGTTCTGTGCAGTATCTTAGCCGTTCGTAGGACTGCGCTCTTCTGGACTGAGGCTTCAGATGTTGTTCCTGGGATCTGCTGGAGCACCTCTCCCAGTTCAGGGGTCACTGCTCCAAGTGCTCCTATTACCACGGGGACCACGTCGACTTTGACCTTCCACATCTGTTCCAGCTGTTCTTTCCACCCTTGGTACTTGGTAACACCTTTTCGTGTTCCTTCTCTCTGATGTTGTTGTTGGCTGGTATTGCCACATCTACCACCACTATCTCACCACTATGACAACTAAAAAGAAGATATAAAATCGGATTATTTACACTGTAAACGAGTAACAATCCCTTAAAATAAGTGTATTTAATCTTTATTTGAGTTGTTAAAAAGACAATCTGCTAATGGAATGAGTATTTTTACCCTTTAAAAAAAAGTTAATTTGATGTTCTACACTTGTAATAAGTGACTGCAGTTCTCTTTTTTTTTTCTCATTATAAATGTAAATTGTATTATTCAATTGGCAAAGTGTCTCACTTACCTGCACTTACTTTAAGAAAAGTTGACTAACTTAGATTTCTATTTTTGCAGGCTCTATAGCACTTGTTCACAACACATGTCATCTCAAGGCACTTAACAGAGACAATGCAGTCAGATTAGTTAAGAAAACCAGTTGATTGCATCCAGTCATGGACTTACAAGACATGCTCCTCCAGGATGAGCCTGCAGCCATGATTTTAGCTTGCATTTCAGTGTCGACTTCAGCAATCCCTTACACTAAGCATGCATGTAGTGACAGTGGAGAGGAAAACTCCCTTTTAACAGGAAGAAACCTCCAGCAGAACCAGGCTCAGTGTGAGCGGCCATCTGCCGAGGAAGACTGGGGTTCAAGGAGACAGAAGCAGAGATATAAAAGCTAACTAGTAATTAGCTCCACATGCGCCCCATCCAAGAAAGACACAGCCAGGCAGAGGAGCTCTGAGCCAGCTCCCATGTCAGAGGATGAAAGAGAGGACATCCAGTTTGTCACAGTTAGAGAAACAGGACAACACTGAAACACAGGCCAAGTTCCAACATCTGTAAACTGAGAGGTCAATGGCAGCAGCACAGCTGAACAGGAACAGACCCGATGAAGCTACTATGATAGGAAAAATCAGAGGGAGCATAAAGTTATGAGTGGAACTTGACTAATACTATACACAGAATATATAATACAGAATGGGAAAATCGAGAATGAATGAAGCAGAATGAGGAAAAGTGGTCCCTATGTCCTCTAGCAACCCAAACTTACAGCAGCACAAATACAGAAAATAGCTCAGGATAACCTAATCATTTTGGATGAGATATAAGAAAGGTGAATTTTATTTATATATTTATTTGTAACTGAGTTTTAGGTTTTGATTAAATTGTTTGAAGAAGAAAAAAACCCTTACACTTCCTCATTGAACAGAGGGAATGATATTGAAGAAAAAATGACCTAAAAAAAGCTTTGCTTTGAGTTTAGGAAGCTGTAAAGCTCAAAGGTCTTTGTTCAAAGGGTTTTAAAAGAGACCCGCTGTAAAATACCACACGTTTAAGGAACTTGAAATATGCTCATCATGTTCTGCCTCATGAAGCATGATTAGAGGCTGTTCTCTTTTCCTTCCTAGAAATATTTTTATTGTAATGACTTGTTAAATAGACATTTGATTTCCCTGGATTTTCAGAGTAAAAAAAAACATATTTCTTTTTACCTTAAACAGTCTAAGGTTTGTTTAGTCTGAACTGAGTTTAAGATTATCTTATCTGCACATTTTTTCATCTTGTCTTGTTCCTCTCATCATTTCCTGTTTGGTCGCTTGCAAAGCGATCTTTACTGTTGGTCCCTCCATTGTTTTTCTTGTTTTGCTTTTCTATGTTCTGTTCATACAAACTAAAACTTTTACTTCTGTTAAATGAGTTATTAATATTATTAAATGTAGCTAAAGCAATACAAATTCCCGAAGGGAGTAATCCCAAGGGATTAATAAAGTCAAGTCTAAAGCATGTTAATCAGAGGAATCAAAGGTGAATAACTGACAGCTAATTATATCCCAGTAGGAGCTCAGTTGTTTGGAAGTTAACCCAAAAAAAACTCACTGCTTGTAAAAAAAAAAATAAAAAAAGGGATTTAAAAAAATGCACTTTTGAAAACTTGTCTTTAATGGTTGATTGATGTGAGGTGTGATTATTATTTTTAGAGTTGTGTTGCTCTTTTTTAAGCCAGTATAACTTCCTCAGTGCCGCTCGATGTCGACCCGCTATGGGCCGACACATTTCCTTCTTTCTCTCCCCTTTTTCTAACCTGTTTCCCAAACCAAGCTGCAAAGACCTGTGACCTGTTCCCCCTTGGGTTTAATTCAACTCTCCGTCACCCAATCAGCAGCTCCCAGTGAGCGACCAGAGCTGCACAGGCCTTTGAAGTGAGAGGATGTTGGGTGTTATGTGAATGCAAATATGACGAGTATGAAAATGGCCTAACACAGTGCGAGCACTAGGTTTGATACAGACCAAGCGAAACAAAGATGAGTTCAAGTAGCACCATGAAGGTTTTTAAAGAAAGCTTCCAGATTCAGCAGAACTGCTTACATTTTAGTCTTAAGGGCCTTTGGTTTGTATTTTTTCTTCTAATCCCAGCAGTCAGAACAAGCTGCCTGGAGGGCTTCCTCCTTTAAATACTGCTGTGGACACATAATGCTCAGGTCTTTCGCCGGACCACCACAAGATCCCTCTGCGGTGTTGTACTTCGGCCGCGTTGAGAAACCGCAGGAGCTGTGCAGCCTGACAGCGGCAGGGTTTTTCTTTCTGTTGGTGCTGGAAATGTTCCTTTCATTCAAGGTTCATCGTCCGTTTGTGCAAACACTGAAAGTGAAATATGCAAATGAAAATTTGAGCCTCTCCATATTTATCTGAATGCCTGAAGTTACTCCTTCTTATAAAGGATATTTATTACAGTCCTCTCTGTTCCCTGAGGCCACAAATAGCAGCTTGGGTTTGATTACAGAGTCACTGAATGTAGCTGCAGGATCAGCAGAGGCAAACCTGCTCTGTTTCGAGCACAAAGACCTTGACCCTGCACTGGGTGTTCTGCCTCACACTCATTACCTAATTATAGGCTGACTTTAAGCTTCAAATAAACCGGTTTTAAGCCCAGTTACCCGCAGACAGTCGGCTATGTTTGGCTTCAAAAAGGAGGAATATTATAGGTTTGACTCTGCTTCTATCAAACTAGGGGTTTATGCTCTCTAGATAATACCGTACCGTTAAACTAAGCATCAGTGTTTACACTGTACGGTAAACTTTGACAGTGTTGAAACAAGAATATTTACAAGGAGCACATTTAAAATCAACTGAGACATGTTAGTTGGCCGGTTCTTTAAGCCAAATGAATGCAGGATTCATTCATTTTTCTGCATTCAGGTAAAGGTAGATTAATAAAAAGATAACGATAAAACCGGAGCAGTTTTTTAATTTAAATTAGCTTTTATTTTAATTAACTTTAACTACTTTAATAGTGTTCAAAGATAATAAATGAAAATTTACTGAGAAAAATCCAATTTTTTTTTTTTTGCTATTCATTGATAAACCAGTTTTCATGTTTTTGTGAATCTGGCCCTGAATTTGCTTCACAGAGCAAATAATTTCTTTGTACACAGTTTTGTCCATATTTACACAAAGTCTTGTGCCTACAATCATGGAAGGCCCGACCATATGCTTGTATTTTGATGTAAATCACAGCCAGAGGAAACGGTTTAGCATTTATTGAAGCTAAACTGCTCGCATCAACCAGATTGTGTGGAAAAATACCATCTGCTGAAAGCTGGTGGCGGTACTGGAGGGTCCGTTGAGGGGCCACATAAAGGCCACAGAGGTGAAGGAGGGAGGGGATGTCATGTGATTAGGAAGTGGACAAAAGAGCAGAGACATATTTTTTGTCTGTATTATGTAAAATTCAAAAGTAATCTCTCAGAGGTTCTAAACTTGTTTTAATTTGAATATAATCAAAAGTTATTCCTGCATATTTATAGTGACTGCGGATTATTCAGGTTCTTTTATAATCCTGGTCGATGCTGCTCTGCTTCGGAGTATGTCTTCCATAAAACGGTGCATCGTTCTAACGTGTTTCATTAAAGATGTAAATCATCCTCTTTATCACCAAACCAGAACTTCAACTCTTAATTTTGGTCTTGATTTACATTTATTACATTTAATTTGATCATTTTCTTTCTGTGTTTACTATAGTTTCATAAATTAGAAACGAAGGCAGATATTAAAGATAACGATGGGGATTGATGTTTTCGATCATTTAGAGCCACAAAATATTACATGACTTTTTAATGAAACAAAAACCTTATACATTTTTTAAATAAACAAGAAATTGTTTATTTCTATTTCTATCTTTAAAAAACAGAGAAAAACCTAAAATTATTCAGAAAGTTTTGATAAACATGTATTTTCTTCTACAGGATATCATTTGATGTAAAAAAAAAAAAAAAATGATAATAATGAAACGCATAATTTCCAAGCCAATTAAAATAAAAATGGCTCTAAAAACATGTTGTTGTGATAATTCAATCCAGATATTCGTTATGTAAACCACTAAGTCTAGTATTTGTTATTATAGTGCATTAGTTTGTTCTTTATATCGTTTTTAGTCACTATTAAGAGCCTTTGCAAAGGGTCCAAAGAGCCACAGAGTCCTGGTCTCACCTGTCCTATTCTTGAGGCATGACGCAGATATTTCTTATGCTTTCTCCATTTAAATGATAAAAATGATCTAGTTATAACAAATGTCACAGAAGTCTTAATTTAAATACAAAAGAAACATTTAATAACAAACCAGGAAAGTCACACATGATCCTGATCGGTACCGAATCTTAATGAATAGTTCCGGCACGTGGTAAGAATTTCCTTAAAATCCTTTCATAAGTTTATAAATAAAGCACTGCGTGTGTCTGCAGCCTCTGGTGTTTGTTCTGCTCTCACCTTCATTCTCTCTGCTTTCTTCTTTGACCAGCAGATTGAGACTTTGAGCGAGGCTTGGCTTACCTGTCCTGTGTTTTTGTCTTAAGAATAATACTTCTGGACTGTTTTAAAGTCAGTAGTCACTGCTGCCACCCTCTGGTTTATTGGGGAACTAGTTGTTCCTCCAAATGATGTTGAAGAATCCTTTAGAAAGTTCTGTATGTGGATCATCACCAAAATTGAATTGATTTTTTTCCCTTGATCTGAGCTGCAAATTTCATTAAAATCCATTCATGACGTTTCAAGTTATGAAGTAAAAACAGAAATTCCTCGGTGGAGATAATCAAACAAAACATTAGGAGTCAATAGAAAATCATTTCGAAGGATCTTTTTGCTGTTTTTCTATTTATTTTGGTCTTTAAAGTTGTTGTTAAATGTTGTGAACCATACAGAAAACGTTGCTAATAAGAACGTCAAGTTGTACGTCTTGTCCTCATAAAAGGGATCAAATGGCAGATAAAGTGATCAAAGCTGTTTCTGCTCAATCCTTGATGCATGTGAAAATAATAGAAGAAATAATCCGTTTAGATCAATATTTTATGCAGATCTCCTTTATGACCGAAGGCCAAGCAGGCAGATGGTGTCCGTTTAAAAAAAGAAAAGACAAATGGATTCCCTCTGCCTCTCACTCAATCACACAACATCTAAAAAGGCTTTAAAGCTTTTATAAGCTTCAGAGGTGGAAGCAAACGATTTGTCGTTCTGTTTCTAGTTTTATTTTGGCACTTAAATGTTTGCTTTTTAACGTGATCAAGCGATCCTGCTTGACATGAAGAGCTGCCTCCAAGCATCTTTTATGACTCGCCTCTCTTTGCAGTAGTCGTCTTCAGAAGATGTATCTCTAAAGCAGAGCGCCTCGGGGAGCCCCTTCCTGGTGGTTTAAAAGAGCCAAGTGGTGCTTCTGATGATATTTACTTGTTAAGTTTATTGTAGAGGAAGTAGGGATTTTTAAAGGGAGGAGAGATGAAGATGAGGTGTTTGCATAAAGTGGTTAAAGGAAGTTTATTGTCCAAAGGAACATTTAAAAAGCATCGCAACAAAGATTGGGAACATTTTATTGCAAAAAAAAAAAAGTGGAAAAAGCCCCAAATGTTAACGACTTCACTGTTTAATCCGATCAAGACGAGCTGGAGAAGACATGTGATCTAGATCTCTTCAACTGTTGAAGGTTTTGACAATTTTCCGATTATTTTAGGTTTTGGGTCAAAGACAAAGTCCCAGTACAACTTTTTCATTTCCATTATGATGCGATATTACAGCTTTAAGTGTTTACAGATACCATGTATTAGTTCTTCAACATTTTATGACTTATTTTATACTAATTAATGTCAGTAAAGGCTTGATCAAGGGATGTTTCTCAAACGTAGAACAATACTTTTTACATCAGGTATAAGAACAACTGATCCGTTTCTTATTCACCAAAGAGTTACGTAAAAAAAAAAAACTGATAGAAGCAAAGTATTTCTATGAGGTTTCTAAGAGGAAGGTCTTTATTTCCAGATATATTCGTTGATATCGGACCGATTTCCAGTCTGGGTATTAGGCCTGCAACTCACGATTATTTCGCTCATCGATTCGTCTGTTGATGTTTCGATTCATCGATTAATAATCTGATGGTAAAAGGTTCCTGAAGGTAGATTTTCTACAGAATGAAACCAGGTGAAAGTAAAACATTTCCACCTGAGGACTTCTGAGCATATTGATGGATGAAAAGGTTTTTTTTTTTTCATCTTAAATACAAAGTATTTGGATATTTTTTTACAATTTTAGTATAAATCTGCTCTAAGTGCAGAGATCTGTTGACGATTGTTGACGATTAATTGTTTTAGCCCTACTAGTATCTGCGATTATTTGGATGTGATCCAGAGGTTTCATTTGTGTGTTTGTGTTTTCATCCTGCAGAGCTTCCAGAGAACTGGACGGACACGAGGGAGACCCTGGTGGAGGGCATGGTGTTCCACCTCAAATACCTGGGGGTGACGATGGTCGAACAGCCCAAAGGCGAGGAACTGTCTGCCGCCGCCGTCAAGAGGATAGTTGCCACGGTAAAAAGTCCACAAGCTCACACTGCGCCCAAACCTCCTTCCATTACTCTGCTATATTAACAACTTCCCTGCAGAAGATGAGGTGCTGTCAAGCATTTCTAATATTTTCTCTACTTCATCACCTCTGCGACTCCGGTTGACCTTTTAGAAGAAGAAACAATTAGTGTGACTCAGGTTGAAAAGGTTTCAGGCTGCAGGAGCTGACAGCTTGGAGAATAATAAACTTAGTGACAACAGTGGTGAGACTTTGATTCAAGAGATGCTTATTTAGCCTAATCTGATGTCCCTCCTAAAGCAGATTATAGCTAAACTGAGATGTTTTCTGACATTTTGGTGCAAACTGAGATTATAGGCTTTGAGATTATAGGATTGTTTTACATAATGGTTTAAATATAAAAGACCTTAATGTTGGTAAACGTGTAAAAACGCGAGCCATTGAAATTCAATGATGATATTGAGGAAAAGATCAAATGATTGATTTAAAAATAGAAAAAAAGTGAATGTTCCCTAATGAATCCAAAGTAGGACTGAATGTAAAAAATAACATTATTATTATCATGATTTGTTCTGCACCGGATCATACTGGACCGCTGTTTGACTACAAGATCATTCAGATTAGTGATGATGGGACAGAAAAGGCTTTTTGTTTATCAGAACAGTCTAGTTTTTATGAATAGACGCCTTCTTGTTCTCTCTGGAACATTTGTTTTGGTCACGCATGTTTCTTGACCACCTTTATGAAAGGATTGATGAAATCAGATGGTTTTACTACACCTCCATCATGATTACCTCACCAATTAGCCTCTCTCTTCGCTGTCTTGTTTGCAGGCCAAAGCCAGTGGGAAGAAGCTCCAGAAAGTCACACTAACCGTCTCACCGCGTGGAATCATCCTTTACGACAGTGCCTCAAACCAGCTGATAGAAAATGTCTCCATATACAGGTCAGTTATCGTGGGACCTTGTCACCCTGTGCTAAAGCGGAGCTCTCCTTCCCGTCCGGCTGTCATTAATCACTCGGCGGCTGCGTTCTGTATCCGTGTGAAACGCGATGAGGAGTTTCCCCTCCCAGCTGTTTTTTTCTCATCAGTCGTAACTCCCTCAGGAGCGCTGCAGCAGCTGCAGGTCTGACCTTTCACCCCAGGTGTCACAGAGAACCACATCTGTCTTTTCTTGTTAAAAACTCACCTGCCTCAACCTGCAGGTTTGGTTTATGAACTGAGGACCTCAGCTGCAACAATTTCTTACTTAAATCCACTTTTATGATCAACGAAATATGGAACCATTTCTTATTTTTTCCTCAAATTGATCTTTGGTTTTAGTTTTCATTTTAATGATTATATTTCAGTTCTTCTTCGGCCTCTTAACTTAAATCCATGCTGAATGTTCAATATAAGGTTATTTTAAGACTATAAGGTTATTTTATTTTACCTGCCTCATCGTTAACTCATAAATCCAATCCTATTTCTGTTCATTGAATGTTTCTGTGGGAGGATTAAATGAGACTCACTTGCTTTAGATATCGGTGAGCTTCTTAAAACAAAGTCTGAGGATCCATCAGTTTGGCTGCAGAGAAGAAATCAGCTGTTCTGCAGCATCTGGAGAGATTTTGGAGAAGAAATCAGGCTGTGAGGGAAAGCAGTACTTCAAAATATCACAGCTTGAACAGAGTACAGCAGAGTTGTTCTGTTTTATTTTTTAACAACATATTGCTATGGAACAAATATTAGCAACCTGTATTATTAATGCTAACCACTTTATTTGCTAATATAAGTTAATAAAGACTATTTGTGTTGTAAAGTCTGTAATCTGTCATTCTGAGTTGTGAAAACCTGTTTTAGATAGTTTTCTTTCCAACTGCTGGGTCATAAAAATCATCTAATTCTAATTTATACAGACTATATTACTAAATCTAATAGCAGAATAGAAATTGGTCTGCTGTCCTTTACCTCCAATGGAAGTTTTATGATCTTCAGAAACCTGTATTGTCTCCAAATGAGCACTTTTTTTTCATTTTATCTGAAATGCAGCTGTTTTTAAATGCAATTCAAATCTGATTATGTTAGGGAGAGTCCGGCAGTGACTCCATAACTTTGCAGAAACTTAAAGCAGCTGCTCAGAGTCGAATGCAGCTTTGCTCTTTACACGTTTCCTGTTATTTCCAGTCTCCCCAACACCCTCTAACTCAAAAACTCGTTGTAAACCATGTTTCTCAGACCACACCTTAGATCCCTCTCTGTTTCTTGGTCAATATTATACAGGATTCGTTGCACAGCAGTTGTCAGAACAATAAGGGCAGAGAGCGGACCGGTGGTTTATAGAGATCCTTCTGGTTTCCTGGCCCTCGCTGTGAGCTCGTGGCTTTGGTATTAAAGCAACCACATCATGCTGAAATGATGGAGAAAAGCCATTATTGCTTGATTTAAAGGCTGACTCTGCACCTGAGACTGATGAGCCAAACGAATGACCCTCACATGATGCAGAAATGGCACATTTACTTCCCTAAAAATAGCAAAAATGATAATGAAAACAACTTCCCATGCATTTCTGTGTGCATGAGACCGTTCCTGTACCGTTAAAAACAAGGTCCGATCCAGAAACTATGACCTCAGAAATACTGCGGCTCAGATGATGTCCACCCTCTATAATTGTGTTAAAGTGTTTGCATGTGTGCATCTGTTTGTGTCAGAATATCGTATTGCACTGCGGACAAGATGCACGACAAAGTGTTTGCCTACATCGTCCAGAACCAGCACAACGAGACCCTGGAGTGCCACGCCTACCTCTGCTCCAAGAGGAAAATGGTGAGTGTTCAGGTCCGAGCTTGAACAACACCCTGTTCCAGCAGAACAAGCACATCTCCATAAATCAGAACAAGAAAAAGCTCATCGACGTCAGTAAGTCATGAAACTCCTGTTAATCTACATTCATTTCACTCGGTGTTTCCAAGTGAAAAAACAAGTTATGAGAATTTACTACATAGTATATGTGAGTAAATGGGTACTGAGTACTTGGTCGGGTTTCCCTGTCAAATGCAACGATTCCATCGGGATTAAAGCAAGTATAGAAACGTTTGGCGTTTTGGAAAATGAGGCTTAGAAAGTTCAGGTTAATCAACTGGAGGTGAAGTTTTCACCTCTCATCCAAGAGGCCTCTGAACTTTTTTGGTTCCCTTTTTTATTGAATGGTTTGGAAAGTCTGTTACATATGATGCCTTTCTTGTGTTCAAGGCTGAAACATTTTCCCTGAAAGTAACCCAACTACCCTTTAAAGCGTCGATGGGTGGCAGCGCTCGGAGACGTTCACACGTTGTGCATGAAAAAATGGAAAAGAGTCTGAGAGGAGGAAGTTCTAGCTGCCAGAATAGATGACACTCTTTCACTGCTACGTACGTCAGAAGACGGTTGAGGAGGCTGTGATTCTTCTCTTTCTCGCATCCCTGGAGGTTTTCTGAATGACGGCACCACTCCCTCCTCTTCCTTCCTCTCACTAATTTAGTCGTGGAGAAAAAAGGCCACATATCCTCCCAGTTGCACAAACAACGGATCTTGGAATCTACTGGTTTCTCTTCAAGTATCTCAGATGAAGTGTCGGAACGACAGCTCCCATCCTGTCCATGAAATGTTATTCCTCCCTGACTGACCTCTGTCTGTCCGTCTGTCCTTACAGGCCCAGGCCGTCACTCTGACAGTGGCTCAGGCTTTCAGAGTGGCGTTCGAGTTCTGGCAAGCCGCCAAGGAAGGTACGTATGGTCGCCCTGGATGATTTCCTTACAGCAGATGAGTGAAAACCCTCCATTAGTCACACGTCTTCTTTCTTTATCCTGAGGTCATCATGTCGACTCGGAGACATAAATGTTCCCATTACTCCCTGAAAACGTTAACGATAGAGCAGAGATCAGCTCTGGACTGAAAGATGTTATGGGCTCAAGCTTCCTATTTTAATCTGTTGTTTCATAAATTACACCCAGAGTCCCTGACAATGAAAGTTCAGATTTATAGGAAAAACAGCAGCTAAAGCGTCACTAGTGGTTTATTTCGGAGTTTGATTGTTGTTCTGGTTGAGCTGTGGAACTGAAAAAGTCCACATCTTTGTGTGAAAAGCTGTCAGGATAAAAAACATATGATCATTTCTTCACCAGATTCAGCTCTTACTCAAGCAATTTTAATACAATGTTAAAAAACAAACAAATAAGCAGAAGACGATAAAAAAAAAAACACGTTTCACTATGAAAGCAGGAAGTGGAAGCACTGATTGAAAATGGCTGAGCCTTTCCTCCTGTAGTAGCTGCTCCAAAACGCTACCCAACGCTACGCCAGCCTATTTCCACTAGACACCAGTTACTGGATCAGTACCTCTAAGAGGACACAAAAGGTTAACGGTACCGGATGAGCGATCCTGCTGCCTTATGTTTCTTTCCTTTCGTCCTTTTAAAACGAGCCGTGCTTGTTTTGCACATCAGGATTGTATTTAATAGGCCAGCTGGGTTGGTGGAGAATATCCAGCATTAATGATATGTCATTGGCATCTTTCTAACTAGGAATTGATGGATTCTAAAATGTTTAAAAGTGAGGTTTAAAACCCTGCTTTAAAAAGAAAAAAAATAAGACAGCCTCCTTGTTTTTTTTTTTTTTTTAACTATAAAAAAGTCAAAGTTAAAAATTTCAACCAGTTGCAAACATGTAAAGGAGACGTTCTCATCTGGACATAAAAAAAAAAACAGCAAATCTGAACATTTCAGTCTGGCAGATTTCAATGTTCCAGCGAATACAAACACAATTCATTCCCCATACATTCATGTGTGTTTTATGTGCGTCTAGTTGGTGCTTTGATGTTTAAACAGCTGTGTGAAAAGTTTCCTCCGTCCTCCTTTTAAAGCCCAGCAGAGCCTGTATGTAATTTACTGGATGACTCTGTGAGCATTTAGTTTCAGCGGCTCCGCCCGTCACGTTGCTGTTTCTTTTGTCTGTTCTTTTGTCCCTTTTTTCGACATGCATGTTGTCTTGTTGTGGGTCTCCTGAATTTAGCGGTTATTCATCTGCTGCCTGCTTTGTTTTGTTCCTGTCGCTTCATCGGCTAGTTCTTGTTTCTGTTGTCGCTCCTCATCCTCAGTGTGAGAAGTGAAGGAAGAAAGGGGTCGAGGAGTATAAAAGGACGGTGAACGAGGGCTGCTGAGAGAAAACCAATGATTGTATGCTTGTGTCAGTGGAAGCTCAGCCCCACGACACATCCAACGTCTGTCCATGGTTCCCGTCACACATGAGCGCTTATTTATGCCGTTCTTTAGAGACATGTGTGTCTGCCTCCAAGGAAAAGCGACATTTCTACCAGTTTGCTTTCTGGTGTGTTGATTTTAATATGAATCGTCATTAATATGTTGTTTTCTTTAATGGTTCGTTTACATCGGGGCTAAAGGTTCCTCGTCATTCTTCTTGTCTGACGTTTTATTTTCATCCCGTTTGGTTAAATATTAGAAGAAAAGGAGAATTTAATGCAACCTTTTCACTTTTTCACTTTCACAAATGTCTCACTTTTCCCCCTCTTCATCCTCTGAACACAGCAGAGGTGAAATCAGTCTTTGTTTTCACACTAAGTCTGTTTAAAAACGGAGTCTTCTGAGTCTGGACCCCTCAGGATTAAGGCAGGGAGGAAGAGGAGATCCAGCGTCTGGTTTTCTCTCCTGCACCACCCACTGTGGTTCTCCTCAGGACAACGCACATGCTTGACCCACATTCCTCTGTATATTACATCTCCCAACTTAGTTCTCAAAGCTGTGCTGATAGATTCATAACTGTAAACATTAGAGCAGGCTGGGAGCAGCAGGAGGTGAGCTTTAAGGCCCCTGGGGAAACTTTTGTTATTCGCTCTCATCGCTAAGCTACTGCGACTCATGGGTTCTTTTTTATTTTTCTAATAAATTACTCTTGGTGATGAAATAAAGAAATGTCCCTGCTGTAGCTTTGCAGGGTTTTACCTACTGTAGGCAAACCATCAGAGCCCTTTAAGGTAGCAGAAATAACCCCCCCATGTTGGTCACAGGGCTCTAAGGTTGTAATCTATGAACCATGAACAGGCTTTCTGACCAGTAAAAAAAAAAGGTTGCATTTAAAAGCCTTACTGAGGTTTTCATCAAGTTTGAACTAAACAGTAAGACGATTACTGTGTGTTTCTGGCTCCATGCTAAGCACCTGTTTCACCCAGATAAAATCTGGAAAACGCTATAAAATGTTCAAAAATCACTTAGGTGGTGTGAAACTGATTGCTGCTAAGAACAGCAGTGAACCGACACTTTCCAACATGTAGCTTTTAAACCCCAGTAGGCAGTGATGCTAAGCTACAAATCAATAGGTTCAAAATGACCTCTTGAATAAACAGATCAGTTACATTTTCTTGCTTTCCGTATCTTCAAAGCTGTGGCCTGCAGGTTGCTGGTAAAAAAACCAACAGTTTGGTCTCCAGCCACCAGGTTGTCATTTTAGCAAACATTAGTTCATATATTGGGTGCAGAGCTTTTGATAGCTTGCACTGGTTAGGATTTGTTGTATTCAACAAAAACTGCTATAAAATTAGAAACACTCACTAAGATGGTGTGAAACTGAATGCTGCAGGACTGATGACTGAGTTTGGGGTAAATAAACATTATTTATAGCACCAGTCCTTCACACCAAGCATGCATGTAACGACAGTGGAGAGGAAAAACAGGATCAAACGTCCAGCAGAAGGATAAGGATTTGCTTTAGTAGAGAGGAGAAGAAGTAAAAGTTTGAGTTGCACATTTCGGCTTCAAGGAAATTCAGTCTTTGCCTTATAAAAGCAGTAAATAACTGCATTAAAATCATTAAAAAGATCAATTAATTACACATTTTAAGGATTTATAAATGCTATATTATTTTAATAAAAGAAACATTTAACTTCAAGCCCATCAAAATGAGAAGAAACAAAGTTAAAGATGAGACTAAAACAAATCATAGATTCTTCCATCTTTCTTTCCATTCAGGGCTGATATTAATGAATCTTGTCATCAGACTTTTATTTTTCTAGGAAGTGTGAAGCTATTCTCAGGTTTCTGACTGTGTGTTCCTCCATCGTTGTGAATATTCAGGACCAGCGCACTTATTCTTTGCACAGACTAAACTCACTAAACTGTCATTTTCAGTTAATATGAAAGATAATGTAACAAAATGGACTAAAGTCTGGAGTAAACTTGTAAATAATCTGTCTTTATTTTGAACTTTATTTTTCTTGGAATAAACACCAGATTCAGTTACATCTTTGAAGTATATTTGTTGCTTTTGACGTCTGTCTGTTGTTAATTAACCCGTGTGTGGATTTACAGTTTTCTGTTGCCCCAATGCAAAGTGTTCGGCTTTTACATTTTTTGCTTGTTTGGATTCGTTGAACTTTTGGAAACATTTAAGTCCAGTTCCGCCTCAGATTCCCCAAGCAGTAGATAATATTCAGCCAAATGAGTCAGAAAGTAGGTCCTGCTGTGAGTTTCACTTTGAGTCGTAAGCATCCGGGAGGCTGAGGTAAGTAAATCTTTATCAGTGCAGAGATTGAGCTCCCATAATAACATCAGTAAATGTAATATTGACTCGATGCTGCAGTGTTTTTGCTGCAACAGTTGCACACGTGTGCAGCATAAATGGCTAAATGTTTTCCACTCATCAACAACAGTGACAAAAAATCTTTCAGCTCCACATGCTTGTAAACAAATAAGAAAATACAACCTTTACCCCTAAAACACAGAGAGCTGCTGCTGTCATATTGTTTGCCCTTTAGATGTCCCAACAGACTGTAGGAGAAAAACAATACATAATCCATCATGAAGTCACCATGGTGGCGTTTTGTGCAAATGCATTGTCCAGCTTGGTTCTATGAATAGTCCTTTGTCCTCTGGGAGAAAAGTCTCAACCTCTGCTCAACTATCGGTGCCATTCAGACCAGGCGTGGTGCAGAATGGTGATAAATATAGAGCTGAGCTGCTTTGCACCGTGAGGTGTAACAGTAGCCGTGCAGGAAGTCTGGTTCTGCTGTCAGCGCTAAACGTTGGTGTTTATCTCTTTACCTAAAGCCATCAGGATACCACAAGGTTTCTAAGTCTCTGACCAGATGTACTGAAACCTTCTGTTTACTCAGCAGAAGCTTGCAGAAGAGTGGGTGGGGCCTCTGCTGTAGGGTCAAGATGACACTTTTAGGAACTGTCTTTGCTGCTTTTTTTGCAAAAATCTTCATTCCCCTGAAGCGTTTCTTTATCTTCTCCCGTTATTACCTCAAACCTTAATTTAATTAATAGGAATGAGGTTAAAAAAGCGGTGCTTAGTTTGGAAGCAGATAAAAATGTTATTGAAAAGAAATTCCTCAAGTTCAAAATGTGGGAGAACAGGGTGTGCATTCTTCATAATTTTCAGTAAACGTCATCCTTTGTTGACCTTTGTTGACTCCTCCTTCTTGTTCCCAGAGAAAGAGAAGCGAGTAAAACCAAACTCGGACGTGGAAGGAGCCAGCAGCTCTCAGTCTGACAGCTCCACCAGCCTGGGCAGCTTGAAGGGAGGAGGTGAGTTTTGTCGCCCATCATCACATCCTTCTCGCCCTCCCTGTCACAGCATTCATGTTCCCTGTGTGTGTGGGGGGGTAAAGTGTTCATCCACTCGGTGGAAAGGTTGACCTACATGCCGGCTGGATTCTCACGGTAAAACGTCATTAATCTGAACAGGAAGCAACAGTTTAAGGTGATCATGTTTTGATGATAATCGTCTCTGTAATGTGAAAACATCAAAGCCCCTCGGCTGCGATTTGATCCACAGAAATAAAGTAATTCCCACGACGTCCTGCGATAAGGGAGCCGATGTGAAACAGGGGAGCTCAGTTTGTTTAAAAGCAGAAAATGAGCAGGTTTGATCCCAATCAGAAAACTGATGCAGCCACAATGTTGACCTCCACTGATCCGGATTATTGCTCCGGATTGGCTGTAGCCTAAAAGTACATTCAGATCCTGAATGTTGTGAGAATCTGAAAACGTTCAGTCCGTCCTGCTCGGCCAGCTGGGCTCCTGCCAGAGACGGATCTCTTTGCTAAATCCCTCCTGACACTACATGTGGCCTTAAATGTGAAACGTTTCACAACACGTGGAGTTTTTTAGGACGATCCCTCGAGAAGCAAACCTTGAACTCATTTTTTTCTTTTTTTGGGGGTGGGGGTGATGAGGCAGCGGCTCTCTGTCTACACATTTAGACTTGTCGGGTCATTCGGGTGCCAGAGGAAAGGAATTTCCTCAAGGCAAATTGGCATAATTGTACTGTAGGAGGAAGCCTTTGAGGGATCGCTGGAAAATAAGCAAAGCAATTCTCTGAGATGGAGGTTTTACATCGGTGTCCTGCTCACTGTGGCTGATCAAACAGCACGGCTCAGCGGCGCTGCTGAAAGGTGACTCGGCTTTATTGATGTGACATGATACCTTCAACTCTAAATTATCACACAGCCTAATCACGGGGGGGGGGGGGTTCTCCTGCTGGAGTATCGTCTTTCTAACTAAATCTCTTCCTCGACATGCGGCTGAATGTCAAGCTTTGTATCAAGTTAATATAATATTTCATCTAGAAACTGGAATTTTGTTCCTTCACTTCATTGATTCGATTTTTTTCAGTAAATAGACCCAGATATAAATGGAAACTGATACACAAATATAAAAAAAATAATTTCCCAGCTTTTTACCAGCTTGGTCCAAAATACTGGTAACACTTTACATTAACCATCATTCATGTTTGATAATCATTTCTAAACTGCATCAAAAGCATTTAGAAAAAGGTAAGTAGATCATATTTCTATTTCCATGTTAGGTTAGCCCTAAAAGCCTTTATTATTAATTTAACTTTTTAATAAATGATCTATTTACTTCTTAAAAATGGTTTAGATGCAGTTTATGAAAATGAATCCAACATCTGTGATACATTAATAAATGGTCTCTTTACCATTTATGTATGAAGGTTTTGATGGTTGTTGTAAATTTCAGCTAAAAACTTTACACAAATTTTCTAGATCATAAACTGGAATTTGAAGAGTCTGCATTTAATGCAGCGTAATGTGGTGCAGGTTTGACTCGTCTGAAATGGAGCTAATAAGTTGCTCCAGATGGTAAAACCAAACCGTCGATTAATCCTGAAGCCAAAGCAGCATTAAATGCTTCTCAGGTGTCCAGAAGGTTGTGAAAGAAAACATCTACAAGTGATGTTCTGGAAAGATTAGGAAGTTGGTGAAAGGAGTATTTGTAGAAACTATTATTTACATTCTGTGTTTGACTAGATGGTTGCAAAGAAGGAAAATTGTGATTTCCTAAGCAAATTGAATATAGGATCTAAAACGTTGAAACAGGATGAATCAAACTGTGAAGTTCCTTCTTCTGAGTCAACATGTTGGTCTTGGAGTAGCGAGTGTCTTTAAAACCGATTAGCAGATATTCCTGCTGGCAGATTGCCTCTTATATTGGATTTAATTGGTGCAGATATTAAAAAAACCAACCCCGATCTATGCATCAACACCGCAGCACGATTAGTGTCCATGCACATTAATCATCAGCTGTGCCATTACAGCCCAGCGTCATCCCAAAAGTCCGATATTAAAAGGCAAGGTGGTTACTTTCTGCAGCCCACAATCCACAGATGGTTGATCTGAGTTTCATTTCTGCTTTACTGATTCCAAACAGGCTTGTTTCTAATATACCCGGGGTATAAACAGGCCCTGATCGTTTGGAGTAAACCTCTTCTGTGTTTGCAGATGCAGCCACAGGGACTCTCCTGGAGTTTGCAGAGGGAGCCAAAGCAGCACAGACCCACTCAGGAACAAAGCAGACAGAATCGGATCCCTTCGCGGTGCATAATCACGCAGCAGAGAACAACAATACCGTTTGGGTGAGACTAAAGTAGCGTCGGCCAACACCTCTCACCTGCTTCGGCTCGATAAGATGAGAAATATTCTGCTTAAATGCTACCAAGTGATGTTCTGTACTTGTAGGCATGTTGAGGTGGACAATAGTCTATTGAACAGAACCGGCCTTATCTTATGCATACAAGGCAGAAGAAGGTGTGGGGCTTTGATAAGAGGGACGGAGGCTAGGCCTGCCTGTACGCATGCTCCCACCCTACATTTCTCTAACCTCTGTGTGTGTTATGTCTGGCAGGAACTGGAGGACGGTTTGGACGAAGCTTTTTCAAGGTGAGGAGAGCCGTGAAATTATTTGAGGTTTTCTTAAAATCGACGACTAACTGGGAACAAAGACTCCTGTTCAGGGAGAGGCAGGGTTCAGTTTGGGCTGGTCTGACAAAATAATAAAATGCAGCTTCTCCCTCCAGCAGGCAGGAGATGGGCTCAGTTTATAGGAAGTGGTGGACGTCAGTCGGCACTGTTTAAGGCGCTTGCAGTGATTTCACATTAAGTCATCGTCTGATACTTAGCTTCCAATTAAATGACAAATAACAGACTGCAGTAAACTCTCCAGCCTGATGAGCCTGCACTGTATTTGCTTTTAATATTAGTGCTTTTATTTCCCTCTAAAGAGAATTGAATCCTCACTATTTGTCAACAGGCTCCATTTCAAACCCGTTATCAGATGATTATTTGTCTGCACACGCTGTAATTACAACGTGACGCCGTTAGTCTCCGGCTCCTTGATTAATGAGGACGCTGACAGTGTGGCGGCGATGGAGCTGCACGCCGGGCAGGACACAGACTGTTGATGGATTTGGAGTTTTTCGAGAGGTTAATTAGTAGTTCAGATGTTTGTTTTTTTCTCTGGAAATCCATTCTCAATCCAGTCCTGCTGCATTTTGAGTCTTTGCTGCCATCTGCTGGCTGCTTATGTGCATGAATTTAGCAGGTTTCTATAAATGAAAGACGTTCCTTACAAAACTAAAAGCCTTAAACTTTCTTACAGTTGTTCTCCTTAAAACCAGAAGCACAGCAGTCCAGGGCTAAGTAACACCTAGCTGTAAAGTTAGAAGGACATCAAAGCTTGTTTTTCCACATTTTGTTTAGGATCGAAAATCTGAAAAGTGTGGCAAGTCCTCTGTCCCTGTATGAACTGTCCTGAGTGGTTCAGTGTCTCTTATCCATCTTTAGATATTTTAAAACAGACTTCTTTAATTAAACTTGCCCCATTGTGGTTTAGCTGTACCTGCTGGACGGTTTCAGGTCTACAGAAGCATCCGACTCATTTTCCTTTAAATGACATTTTTTCAGATTTAGCAGGGCTTTAAGTAGGCAAAAAAAAGGCTGCAATCTGTGTCTCACCAGAGATGCTTTCTGTGTGGAAAACTGTTAAACCAAACATCTTGCTTTCAACAATTCCTCCCATTTCTCCCCAAAAGCCCCTATTTTATGAATTTAAAAGAAACAAAACTCCAAGTCGTCTTTGGCTGTTTCTATAATACATAATCTACCACTTTGGGATGTTATATAAGCTAACCTCTACTTTAAATGTGGTTAATGTGATGCTATCAGTTCACTATTGTTCTCCATAATTCAATAGTTTCTAAAGGGCATCTGCTCTGGATTTAAGAGGTTTGGCAGATTATAAAGATGAATAAATCCTGTTGGTTTGTTACATTAAAAGACCAATAAAAATGGAAAAGTTTGCTCCTAAAATAAGTTAAAGTGAAGCAGACACTTTGAATCTGACTCATCATTAAATGTTGTTTGTTTTATTATAAATTTGTAACCATGAGATCAAACTTTATCCAAACTCTTCTGACGCCGTTCAGAGAAGCTGAATTAATGCCTGACTTGTGATGTTTCCTTTGCCCTCCCTTAGCCGCAGTCTGGATAGCTTTGAATCCTACTCAGGTAACGATTGCCATGAATCACCCCCCCCCATCCATCATCAACCCACCATTCAAACCTGCTCAGAACATTTTCAGCATTTAGCTTTACTCTACTTTTGGACTAGTTGTCTCTTTAACATAGATGGTGTAGATCTAAGGAGCATCCAGTCACTGTGTCCACGTCTGTCATCAACATGTTCTTGTTTTTCTGCTTCACATCCATCACTGTTGCACTTTGCCACCACATGTGAAATGAGGTTTGTTCACATGTAGCTCTACCAGCTAAAATAAGCATTTAATGGTGAAATGAACTCTGCCAGGTCGGTTTGCATCTATAATCATTATTACCTTTTACTGTCATAAACAAATGGGTGATTTTTACAATGATGTGCAAAAGTTAAGGGTCGTTTTTTTTCCTTTCTTTATACAGAACTTTTAAGCAGAGATTTTCTTACAATCCTTAAAACATTACTGATCAGTAGTTTCCTTTAGATTTATAAATAAATTATTACAGTAGTCTTAACTTCCTCCAAATTAAAGCAAGTTCTCGTTTTTTTGTTTTTTTTTTGTTCTGTGTTTTTGTGAAAACCTTTTTTTCTGGCAGTTTTGTAACTCGGTTCTTTGCTAAAATTGAGTTGTTTTCTTTTACTATCTAAAACTAAATCTGTGTCTGTTGGACTTTCTGTTCTCAGTTAAAAGGTTTGGGTCCATTAAAGCAACAGTTCATTCACGGAAACCAGTTCTTGCTCTTTCCATAGTTTTAAACCTTTTCTGTCAAACTGAGTGTTGTTCGCTAAACTGGAGCAAAAGCAACGACTTCCATCTTTTGAAGAAAAGCTGAGAAAAATCCCGACACAATCACTAATCGAGGGCTTTACTCAAATATGCTACAGTCATCAGCATATAGATGCTCTAGGATGTTCAGGACCCCCACTTAGTCCTGAAAGTTTCAAGAACTGGACAAATATTAATAACAAAAGTCAAATCCGTTATGGTATTGTGTTTTTTGTTTTATTTCTTATGAGCAGTTGCATCTGTTTTAGAGGCCAAACTAACTGTTGGTACTTTTGCATTTTTAATGTTTGCAAGAAACAAAAACAAACAAAAGCATCAAATATCCTGATCTGGGCTCTAAAGAGTCTAATGTAAAATAAGTTTTTGTTTAAAAAAAAAAAAAAAAAAAAAAAAGTTGTACCTATTCCTTTACAGCAGAAATTCAAGTCATACAAAAAATAAAACGTTAATCTTTGTATGATTGAATGAATGTTTGCTTTGTTTGCCCTAAATACTGCTTGATATTTCAATCTGTTTAACACCAACTGTTTCTATTAACCAGGAGTAAAAGCAGTGTGGAAAGGACTATATGAGCCCTGATGTTATCAGGCTTTAGATGCAGCCCTAGTTTTACAGTATTATATATTTGGAAGCCAGACATAATGAGATGATGGATAATAAAAACATTTGTTTTCTACATTAATCCCACCTTTACTTGAGCTGTAAGTAAAATTAAAAAGTAGTTTTAAACGTGTCTTCTTTCCTTTTGTTTTTGCAGACTCGCTGAGTCTCGCACTAACCCCCAGGTCCTGGACATTGGGGTAAATCCTCAGGACTTGAACAACGAAGAGTGCCTCTCTCCGGGCCAATGGGACCAAGACGAGACAGACTCAGCTGCACAAAAAGACACATTTGAGTTTTAGCCTGAAAAGCTTCTGCCAAGAAGGAGAAGAAGGGAAAACAAGAGTAACCCCCCCCTTTCTCCCTCCTGCCACGTCCACTGTCCGTCTCAGTCCTGTGGATCTCTGATGCTTCTAAATCCACACAAGCAGAGGACCACACGAGCCGACGGCTCCCACAACAGGCCAAAGCAATAAACCCCAGTTCACCCCTTTTTATTTTTTTATAAAAACAAACATGTTTTGTTCCAGATCTTATGTTCTGTGTTTACCTGGTTACCGTCACTCTCATGTATTTGTTCACTGCGATGCAGGAAGTGTGAGAGGGCTGATAATTAGCTAAGATGCAAACTCACCAGTTCCACTGTGGGTTTAGCAGTGAAGTTACTACCTATGTGTGTCACAAATCCAGCGTTTATGTTGGGCAACGAAAGCTTTAAAAAAAAAAAAAAAATGTTTGTGTCTGAACAAAGTTGACAATCCTACTTTTTTTATTGCAAAACCTATTTTTGCACTCAGTGTTTATTCATCATTAAAAGCACAGGATTCATGTAAGCGACTGAAATGTCAGACGTGACTCATTTACGCTTTTACATTAATGACATCCTGAAACTGGAGAAAAGGTTCAACAAATCTGAATCTCAGAGTTAATGTCCGTCTGATTGACCGAGGATCCTGCTGTGTCACATCCTCTATTAATAATAATTATAAATGCATAAAACTTTAACTAATGCGTTACTTTTTTTAATTAACTCTTAGATTCAGACTTTAAAACGAATCATTAAGTAAGAAGATAAGGAGCTTTTATTGGCACTCGCACACCATCTGTCCAAATATGTTACAGTGGCATTCAAAGTTTACCCATTTAATTTCCCTGCAGGGACTGTTCCCAGTGTTATTTTTGGTGTTTGTTTTTACATTAATTTAAATTACTTACATTTTAATAAAAATATAATTATCTTACTCTCCGTCTGAGTGTTTCTTTCTAATTTGTGAATTATTTATAACTCTTATTTACTAGAAATTCTTATACAGCGGATACAGTTGCTCAGGTACGGATAATCTGTTAACATAGATCAGATCTCTGATGTGATGATCGAGTTGAATCCAGCCTTCAGTAATCGGATGATCTCACATCTGACTCCTGGACATGTTAATATTCAGAGGAGTTTATGGTAACGTCAGTAACCACAAGGATCTATTGCTGCATGACGGAGCTCTACTATCATGCTCTGTTGTTTAAGGTGTTTATGTTGAGACGTTTTGTGGCCTAAGGGTCGTTAATTATCTGCCATCTATCTAAAGGAAATGCCTTTAAGTCTTTTTTTTTTTTTTTTTTTGCAAACATCCTGCAAACTTGCAGCTTTTTTCTTGTTTTTGAAGCGAGCAGCCTCTCTAAAGCAAACATGCTTTTTCAGGGTTTCTCCTAATCATCTCATTATGAATGTGTACATAAACTGTGTCTGCAGATTCTAAGCAAAAGCTTTTGGTTATTTAATTATCGCTCCGACAATGAACTCTAGACAAAACACACTTCCTTCCAGAAGAATGGAAGAGTCCTCAATTTCTTCCATGCGTGTTTAATCAATGTACATAATTAGGAAAGACTGTAAAGACTCTCGGATTGCTGGAAAAAATACAGATGGGTTAAGTTAATCAGCCTTGTTGTCAAACCAACCTATTGTTTTCCAAACTGCTACCTTTTGTTTTGGTAGCACTGATCATGGTTTGTATATTAGGTACCTTTAATTGGTAGCAAATGGCTGCTAGTTTTCCTTGAATTAATTAAAGAAAAAGAAAAATAAGTGGAGAATTATCCCCCAATTAAAAATAAATCTAAGAAATAAAAGGAAGGTTTTCTTTTCCCTTTCTTTATTGTCATAGGTGTGTTCTTTTATTGCAACATTACAGGTTTTGGTTAGGACTCTGCTACAGCTGTGCTTTATATAACAGCAGGGAGAAATTTGATGTTACCTTTGAGGGAATAAAAACGTGGTTCAGTTTTGCTGAACTGTGCAGAGTTTGTGATGCATCACCGTCTCATGCTGTAATTTGAAATGAAACCATGCATCAGTGGGTAAAATCCTTTTAATATTTCAGCAGGATCCATTTTCTTTCAACCTAAAAGTGAGAATATTCACAACAATGACGATGAAAAAATTAAAATGTAAGATTCTGATATTTGCAGATAAGTAAATCTATTCAAACTTATTGGATCACCCTTTAGAAATCAATATTTTAAGATGCAAACTTAAAAAAAAAAGATGGAAATGTGAAAACAATCTGCTCAACTTGCTCCGTCTGCTAAGTGGATCTTATCATTAAAAATATCACTGTAGAAACTTTATCTCTTTAGAAATTTTTCCAGTCTTCAAAAACATGGACAGTGATTTTGTGGAAACTAATAAAACCCATACTTTATTATTAACTCTCATTGTTTGAAAGACGTAAGAAGCGTATCTGTTAAGCAGCCGAGTGCAGGATGTCCTGTTATGACAGATTTTCCTCTAGAGATTGCCTGCAGCAGACATTGTAGAGAATACAAAGATTGGGGGCCCATAACAGTGTCTCTGTGGATGTCAGCAGAAACTGAGATGAATTGAAAATGAAACAAAACGACAAAGGAAGCTGCAAAGCTCAGTAATATGAATATGGAAGCTAATTTAAGCAGATTAGAAATTAAAAGCACCATTAAACACAAATTAAAGGAAATATAGCTGAAAGAATTGGAAGAAGGATGGAAAGGAAGATGATGGTTTTATGAGATAGTAGGTGAGAGGAACGTTGTGTGTTTTAGGAGGGATCAGGAGAGAATGTACATGTACATGAAGTTTGGATGTAATGAAATGAACAGGGCACTCTAATATAACATAGGAAATTAACAGTTATATAATTAACAGTTACAAATGCAGAGGTGGATAGTAACTACTTACATTTACCTGAGTAAGATTTAGTGGAAAAAATGTACTATTAGGAGTAGTTGTACTGCTGTACTTCATACTTTTACTTGAGTAGTATTCTTGCAAAGTATCTCTATTCCTACTTGAGTAAAATCTCTGACTACTCAGTCCGCTTTGAGTAATTTGATCTCTTCCAAGATCAGGTGAACATACAGTAAGCAGTAGATATTATCAGCAGGAGTTCTTTATCCTGTCCTCAAAAAAATATACAGTTCTCACTATAAGGATTAGTAATCTAAGTTTTATGCGCAAAAAATATTATTTTTTACTTTCACTTAAGTAAAGAAATGTTGAAGTGGTACTACTCTAACTTTATTACATTCCTAACCAGTAGGTGGCGGTAATACAACAATTATTATTATTACTGTGCCGGCCGGAGGGCGCACTTCCGGTTTTGTTTTTGGCGGGTACGAGTCACGAGGAAGCCTGGCACCATGAGGTTACAATGGAAAGCAAAAATTTCCTTTATTTGTATGTATTATATTTGAAAATCTCTCTAGTTCTTAAGCTTGTAGACTCATTGATGATGAAAAATATGTTAGTAGTGCAGAGATTGTTTGTTTTTATCTCAGATTGTTTATTATTGCGTAATATGCTTGGTGGTAATGGGTGACGCCAGTAGCTGTAGCTTGATAAGCCAATAAAAAGAGAAGCCATTTCCCCCAAATAAGCAAATTAAGTTTGCTTTCTAAACTTTATAGTATTATGTTTTTATTTACCATAACTGATTTTTGTGTTTTAACTTTTTTTTACAGACTTTTTTCTTAGAGTGTGCGGAGCTGATGTAAACAGTGACTTCATCTGCAATACGAGTCATATCGGTAACCGGATGATTTACAACATTTCAAACCCATCTCATCTCTTAAATCAGATGGGAACCGAGTGTAACTACTGGTGGAACAATGGAGATGTAGGTTTTTATTCATGCAGATTTTTGCATAGATGTCATTTGTGCCAAGTTTTTCTCTTTTACTAGTCTAAATTTAGTCTTCATGTTATATCAAATAAAATAATTTGTGACCACATGTATGCTGTCTATCCTGCTTATAGCACTATATTTCTGTAGATCCTGTACCTTTTGTACCTAAGATCAGGCCACGAACATTTAAAAATTTTATAGTCATTTAACATTTTCCAACAATTGAAGGCACCTAATGTTCAATTTATGATTTATTCAGAACGAACCGGTTCTACTTATATTTATATATAAAGTTAGCAAACCCCTTTCCACCACCGTCGGCTCCTGCCTTCGTTTGAATTGGAGCTTTCAAATTGTCTTTCTACAAGAGATTTTGGTTCTTTATGAGACCCTAGTTGAAGTCCAACATACCTGAGAGTCCAAGTCCTTAACACCAGTTCCTGCTCTGTCTCCATTTGCTATCTCCTTGAGTTCTTTTGTTTTATTGTAATATATCAGGATTTCAATGGAAAGCTTTATAAGCCATTTAAAATATAAGAAATAATGCATGTACTTTCAATGCAAACGGGAGAAGATGTGTATTTGCTTTCATTATTATTACTCTCAGGTAATAAACAAAAATATTTTTTGCAAAAGTTAAAAAAAGGGGCAATAATGAAAATTTCAATTGTAAAGGTTGTTGGTCTAATGTTTGGATCTTACTTGGTCATTGACTCTAGTAGAATGCACACACTTTTATTAATTTTTTTTCTGTTTGTATTTTTTACTTCAGACTGTGATTGCAACCAGTGTTGAAAATAACAAAAGCACAGAGGTGATGAAAGCTGGTTTTGACTTTCTGGAAACATCCGAATGCCTGGGCAATATTTCTTGGACGTTTGAGTGCTGGTCAGAGGTATTACGATTTATGATGTAGAGAATAACATTTCAGCACAGTTAACCTGTAAATCTCATAACTTCTACCTTCATCCCATTTAATGTTAATCTCTGTTCCTCAGAAAATATTTCATTCATCAAACTGTAGCAGTAAGTATCATTTGCTGCCAGTTTTTTTCCTTTAAAATTTCTTATGTTGTAAAATTTTTATTTAAAATTTCTACATTTTTTTTTTCTTCAGTGGTTTACTTGCTTTTATTGAATTGATGAAAACGTTCCCTTTTTCAGCACCATGTCACAACAAGGACCTTCTTCATCGAGACAACCCAAACCATAAAGACAAAGGTGAGTTTATTCCTCATCAGATGCTTGTTAGAAAAGTGTTAAGATGACACACCTTTAAAATGGACTTTATGGGATGCCGTTGATATGAATTTAAGCTTGATAAATATATAATGCTGTCTGTTAGATGGAGAGTACAACCAAAGGTGGGGCGTCTGGTTTGCTCTTATCCTGGTGGTACTACTGATACTGATCATGGTTCTGTGTTACAAAAAAGGAAGCATTCAGAGGTTTGTTTTTTCTCTATAACCTCCAAGTATCATGCATATTTTTACAACACTGATTCAATTCTTTGTTTTGATTGGCAGGGGGCTTTCCTCCTGCCGTCCTAAAAGCCTGTGCAGCGCTGCTCCAGGATCATCCATTGTATAGAGGCAGGGATTTCTGTTCAGTTTCCAGATTTTATTTGAACTTCTTATCTCTATCGATTACATACTTTAACTTGAAAAGCACCAGGGGTGTCCCGAACCAATATTAATGTCAAATATCAGTCCGATATCTGCTGATGAACTAATATTGGATTATATTGGCCGGCATCTAAAATCTCAGATGTCACCAAGCTGATGTAAAAACTCTGCTCCTGTTTAAAGTTTTTCTGACTCATTGATCAATATTACATTGGTCGGCTGTTCTTAGTGGCCGTTTCTCAAGAATTGAGTAGTATGTATGGACTCGTGTTCTCGCCAAATACATTCTTCACAAGAACGCAGAAAGTATGGACTTTGGGAGAACATTTGCATTTCACCTCCTGTTTCTAGATAATAGATTATTACTATTTTCATTTAGTGGGGGAATAATGATTTAAAACAGTCGGATAAACACAAATCAAATGGATCTTTTGCCAAATAAAACAAAAAAAAAAAAAACGGCATCTGAGCCACCGGTACTTCACACACGACTATGCCGACAGAGGGCTGCTGCAGAAGAGCTAACGTTAGCCATGTCTGCTGCAGAAGAGCTAACGTTAGCCATGTCTGCTGCAGAAGAGCTAACGTTAGCCATGTCTGCTGCAGAAGAGCTA